>CAUYON010105881.1:0-35715 GCA_963573935.1 Arctocebus calabarensis | reverse complement strand
CTCACAGCAACCTCCAGCTCTTGGGCTTAAGCGATTCTCTTGCCTCAGCCTCCCTAGTAGCTGGGACTACAGGCGCCCGCCACAGCGCCCGGCTATTTTTTTGTTTGTTTTTGCAGTTCGGCCGAGGCCGGGCTTGAACCCGCCACATTCGGTATATGGGGCCGGCGCCCTACTCGCTGAGCCACAGGAGCTGCCCCTGGACTTCTCTTTCTTAATCTGGAGGCTAGCTAGCTACAGTGTGTTTTCTTGGAGAAAGTTCATTGAACTGCATACTTACAACAGATGTATCTCTAGGTATGTACGCTATACATCAATAAAAAATTTTTTAAGTTATTGGGAGACTCACAAAAAGATAAAAGATAGTATATAGTTCACAACATTTCTGGGAGGACCAAGACCAAAGTAACCAGAGCTATTGTAGTGGGAAAAAATATTCAAGCAGAGGCAGAAGGTGGCACACCACTGAACAATTTAATGAAAACTTCCTACAGCTGAATGCCCCTTCACACTCAGAGCAGTGGGTACTGGATACCAAATACTCCACCAAAGCTGGCACAGAAGATCAGATGCTTCTGCCTTAGGGTTTACCAGCCCAGATCTGCCTCTATATGACTAACACCTCACATTGGTCTTATTTGCTTCCAGGTTGATTTTAAGTACAACAGCCTGGCAGAATCAAGGTCACGTGAAAATCTTAGATGCAAGGGAGAGTAGGAAATGTAGTTTTTAGTTTTTCAATCCCTACCATAAGTAAAAAGTGGAGTGGAGGGGTGCTGGTGAGCTTGTCTACATTATTAGCTATTGTTACAATTGGTGCTTTTATGATGGTAGCATTACGCCTTCAAACTGAATTCTACCTTATGCGATAGTTTGCCTCCTTATTACCTATATATCATCAGGTGAAATTCAATTTCTCTCACAGAATATGTAATGGACATTCAGCAAAGTCAGTCACGGTCATAAAAGATTTCTTAGTACAGTTAAAATTCCCAGGATATGGCTCAGCGCCTATGGCTCAAGCGGCTAAGGCGCCGCCATATACACCTGAGCTGAAGGGTTCAAATCTAGCTCAGGTCCACTAAACAACAATGATGGCTGAAACCAAAAAATTAGCCGGGCATTGTGACCGGTGCCTGTAGTCCCAGCTGCTTGGGAGGCAGAGACAGGAGACTCACTTCAGCTCAGGAGCTGGAAGTTGCTGTGAGCTGTGATGACATGGCACTCTACCTGGGCTGATAGCTTGAGGTTCTGTCTCAAAAAAAAAACCAGGAAGTTTTTCCTGAGTCCCACCTTCTAAGAAAATTAGCACCTGTTAATAAAAATAAAAAGGAACAGGTCTTTTCTGAGTCACATTTTTTTTCATTGCCTCTTGCATTTCCCCTATGCAGAAGAGTCCCAGAAAATGGAAAAGAACTACTAGCTGAAGAAAAGATATCTGTTCCTGAAAATCTGGAGGACCTCGCTGACATGACTGAAATGTAAGTGTAAAGCATCAAATGCTTGCTCCAACAAGTGACAAATGATCCTTTTGAACCAGCAGATATAGAGGAAGTGAAAGTTTTGGCTGTAGCAAAGATCAACCACTAATTGGGCCTTCATGATCAGCCTCAGCTCCTTTCTTCTCCAACCCTGCTCTGTCCCAGAACTCCAACATGGTCTTGTCTCAATGTTGAGTCTATCTGTATGAGACCACAAGATGCATGAGTACATGCATCACACCACAAGTATCTGGATTTAATTGTGCAGCCCAAGACTTAAAATCTCATGAGCTAGGGATGAGCCAAGGATATCCAGTCATCACCAGGGCCATATTTTCCCCTGACCATGCTCCCTCTGCACTAAAGACAAGCACAAATGTCTGATTCCATTTCCCATTTCCACTAGAGCACCCAGATATTTTGGCCTAGCCGCACCCCCACCTTTGCCCCTGACCACTCTCAGCTGCTTCCTGAGGTCTGCTCATGATAGCTGGCTAGTCATGTCATCATATTAGTTCTTAGCCACATCTTACGTATCATCTACCTGTTACCATGTCCTGCTGACAAAGTGATTCATCCAAACCAAAGCCACTGCCTTGAAAACACAAAGATCCAGCCCTCAACCAAATCAGATATGAAACTCAGATTTCCCCTTCTTCCTCTTCCCCATCGATGCGTGAAACAGAGGTCCCAGGGGTCATTTTGAAGCTCTCCACTTGACTTGACAATAGAGTCATTAGCCTCTGTCTGGAATGGAGGAGAAGTGGGGTCAGTACAGGACAGATCACCTATTTCCTTACTTCATGTTAAATAGCAGCAGCAGTAACAGCTCCTCGGTATAAATAGCTAGCTATGTGTAAAGCTGGGCTGTGCGCTTCACAAAAATCAATCCACTTAATCCTCATGACAGCCCTGCATGGTTGGTACAATTATCCCTCCGTTTTATACATGAGGAATATAGAGAGACAGGATATAGAAAGAGAAAAAGAGACAGGATCAGAAAGGCCAAGAGACACAAAGTCACACAGGAGGCTGAAAGCACATTTTGTGAAATGAAACAACACCCCGTCCCCTACGTGTGCATCTCCTGGATGAGCAATAGAGACATATTCTGTGGTATAGTGACGAGATTTTCCCAGTGAGACTGCAAAGTCACTGAACGAAGGGTGGGCCCAGGAAGAAGGTCATTTCTCCCCACATTCATTCCCCAAGAAATAGATGGGTCCTCACATAGGAGATAGAAAGCAAAGGGGGCAAGCAGGGAGGCACACAGAAGCTTTCATGTCTCTTTCCTCTTGACCCCGGACTGGACCATTTAGTAAAGTGTGGGTGACAGAGACAGCCTTGTCACCACTGCTCTACACAGGAGCAGTGCCTTCCTGCCCACCTCATCGTGTCCTTCTGCCTACAACAATCTCTATTTTCTCTACCTGTGGAAAATTACTTTATTTGAGAAGCCTGATCCTCTATCTCCCTTGGTCCTGAAAAATTAATCTTTTTTTTTTCCCTTTGTGCTCTGTCATCATGGTGCTGTATTATAACCAAGTGTTTATAAAGAGGCAGTGTCATTTTGTGGGAAAAGCTTTGAAACAGGAGTTTTCATGACCTGGATTATGGGGCTGTCACTTACTAGCTCTGTGATCTTAAACAAGGCTCTTGCTCTCATCTGTAAAATGCAGATAACACCACCTCATCTGCTTTGCAAACAGGGCTAAATGAGATGTTTGTGAAAGTACTTATGAATTCTCAAGCCTACTGTCTGGCTTGGTGGCTTTTGTTTTTGTTTGGTTTTTGTTGTTTTGTTTCATTTTGTTTTTTGCCTTCTAGACTGTGAGGGTAGAGACCTGTCTGAAGGGGTTTTATATTCCATTTGGTGCCCACAGAGAGTCTGCTTTCTCCAGTGCTCAACGGGAGTGGGCTCTCAATAAATGTTTATTGAAATTAAAATAATATGACTGTGAAAGGTGGGATCTCTCATCCTTAACACATAAGATTTAATCACCACATCTCTCTCTCCCCACCGTGTGTGTATGTGTATGCGTATTCCACTCCTGATGTCACCCTTTCTTCTGAGCTGTGGCATTCCAGCCCTGCAGAGAAATTCTGAAGCTGATTGACAGAGCCAGACAATGACTGCAAAAAGGAAGTCATTTCTCCAGGTTGACGCTGCTAGCAGGGTTTTGTTGTTGTTGTTCACCTGGACCCACTGTGGGCCAGTCCTGTGCTTTTCAAATCAGGACAGACCCAGCTTGATGTGCAGGCTCTGGAGAGCAGCAGAAGCGAGGCTGAGAGTCATACCCCAGCTAGGTGGGCCGGCTCAAAGCCAGATTGCACGAGACTCAGTGCAGCCTACATTCAAGGCTTCTGTGTCCAAATGAAGTCAGAGTTCACAAATAAGACCCAGTCATTCATTTCTGACATTCTCTTTGGAGTGATATGAAGAAATACCTGGCACTGTGCAAAATAGAAAGGTTTCCAGTTCAGGGCCAAGTCACAAAGAGGAGTAACTCCCCCGTCAGTCTGTAGCTGTACTTTATAGGTGGGCCATCTACAAGATGTGATACACAATTTTCTCTGTGGATGACTTCAAGACATCAAAGTTGATTCCTCCTCATCCCACCGATACAAATTCACAGGGAGGCAAAGAAAGGACAAAGAAAGCAGGCTACTGAGACAAACCCAGATTCTAATATTAGCTCTACATGTATGTTCTCAGCTGATTGTTTTAGCCCCTGTCTTCTTCCTCCTCATTTCATAAACATTTATGAAGAATCTTCCACTAACTAATTATTCTATTAATCACTAGAGTTAGACTGGAACAAGACAGGCCCCAACATGAAGATACCCACAGCCTGGTGAATAACTACCTGTAAAAGCGTCTAGCTGAGCACACAGCGGGTGCTCTTTCTGTAACAGGTTTTTTTTCCTTTTTATCCCTCTCTCCTTTATTACAATCTCAAGCAGATATCTGAAATGTTACTATTAAAGCTTTATTCCTTTAATTTAGGAGTCTAAACCTTTCATCATTCAAACTCATTTTTAATTTCCCCCATGAATCACATCTCTGATGGATTTTGGAATAACAAATATTTGGGGTTTATAAATTATTCTTTAGTACATGTTAACTCAAATTACCACACTGAGTTAAAGTTCAAGCAAAGAAACTGTGTGCTAAATGGCTGTTTCATGGGTATTTTTTAAATTCAAAAATAGTTTAAGGATATCCTTACACAGAATCTTAGTGTCCAAGTACCTAGGTTGTAAGCCATCACTATTTGTGGCTTTGTTTCCCAGTAATGTACATTCATCCCTATACAAAGTATTTTTTCCTCCAAATAATTGCCTACATTTTTGGCATCAGTCAGTTTATGATTCTTAACCTGAAAACAAACTTTGATGGGGCAAGAGAGATTGTACCAAGTTAGGAGCAAATAGCAACTAACTTCAGAATTCTAATTATAAGGGGCAAGACGAAGAACTGGCAGTGTACTTATCAAAAACAAACCACCAATTTTCATTTTGCCCATGGCCAGCTCTTAGAAGAACTTGCTAAACAGTTTCAGATATTGCTATCCAGATGAGTTGCTTATGCTTATCTAAAAAATAGCTACAATTACATTTACCACTCTAAATTGCCCATCACACAAAAAAAAGTCCTTCAAGAGAAATGCTTACAATGTCAGACAATTCAGTTCACAAACTTGTCCTAGAAAAAGTGCTACATGCCTCATTGCTAAATATCAGTGCAGTCACCTTCGAAGTGCTCCCCTTGGGAAGCTATGAAACCATAATAGCGCCTAATTGTCCGACTTCATATATGTGTGCAGCAAAAAAAAAAAAAGCATATGGATCTGCGCTTATTCTTATATATTTCTAGGAGTGATAAGGGAGCTTGTAATGTTAAGATTGAGGGTCTTCCTGCCTAAAACCATCATTACCCCATCACACCCCCCAAAAGAGTGACACACAGATAGTCATTAGATAAAGTTTCCTTGAATTATAATGGTCTAGAAAGAGCAGTTTGAAAAGAAGTGAGAAAAGATGAGCAGAGCCTACCTTCCTTCAAAATAGTTTTATTTAGAGACTTAATCCCCCTTGCCCAGGTCACAGTTCAGTAAAGATTACCCTCTCCAATAAAAGGTTAGAGTTCTGCCCAACATCCCAGCAGGAAGAAACCCTGGGTTTGTTGCTAACCATGTAGTTGATTTCCCTGCTATTCATGCTTTTACAATGTCTTTGGGATGGAACAGTAAGAATGCCTCTGGTACCTATATGTAATAACTAGCCCCTTGTTGTTTCTACTTATGCCTAATAGGAAACAGTGGTCTTTTTCAAGGATAAGGTACCCACTTCTATGTAAATGTACAGCCCAGTTGTAACTAATGAGAAGCTCATGTGAAATCACGAGAAGAAAACAGGCGAGGGGTAAACCCATAATGTACTGGCAGGGTCAGTATTTGAAGCCTCCTCTGAATTCTCCTTTCACAGGGCTGCTTATAATACCTGATGCTATTGAAAATCCTGAATTTATTTTAAGATCTATGTTAGTCACATCATTTGAAGAGAAACTTCTATTTTAGTTTTTGTTGCAAAATACAAGTGATCTGTATCTATCAGGCTTCTTTCTTTGTTCTCCTTTATCAAAACAATAACCTGACAAAGAGGTATAAAGATTGGGCTAGGGCACAGAACATCTTTCATATTTTTTAAACTCTATTTTCATTGGAGGAATTTTCAGTAAAACTATTTTCAATAACATTCTACTAATCTTCTTTTCGTAATTTCATTTCCTTTAAAAAAGTTTTCTTTTAAACTTAAGCCAAAATGTTTGTGAATGTCCTTTTAAATTCAAAGAAAATGAAGTCAGGCATTTTTGGTGCAGAGAGCAATTCCAGACCCAGTAGGGGAGCAGTTATGACTGAACAAAAACTCCTCTCACACACAAAATGTGAGCTCCCTGCCTGGGGTTCACACATTAATGACTGTATGACTCATTACTATATATACCTCCAAAGCTGAGATTCTCTCCTCTGCTAACCTGCTCTATACTATAGATGTGGAAATGTTACCTGTGGGACAGCAGGTGTGGCTGGAGTTGTTTCTCTCAAGGTCTTTCATGCATCACTCTTCTGAGCCCTGTGATCCAACCAACACCAAGTTAAAAAGTTACCCAGAAGGTTCAACTGCTACCTGGCATAAACTCCACTCCCATTAACAAAATCATGATTCTTCCCTAGGGTGCCTCTCTCACCTTCTATCTTAAGGAGTAGTTGATAGGAGCTCTCCAAATGTCAGATGGCTTATAACTTCTGGTTCCGTCTCTGATTTTCTTCTATGAGCACTAAGTGTTTCCTGAAGGTTGAGTAATTATGGGGTTTGGGGGGAGAAATTTAATTTGAAGGAGTAGAGTTAGAAAAGCATAAACTTGCTAGATAAAGAGACCTCATTTCAAATCCCACTTAAATCTTTTAAAAGGTGTTTGATGGTGGGAAAGTCACTGAAAATTCCTCAAACCCAGTTTTCTCATTATAAAGTAGAAGGAAATTTATTTTTAGAAGTGTTGGAGAAATTGGAGATATGAACAATCTGTGGAAAGAACTTGGCATACACAAGAAATACTTAGGATAGATTGACAGTCTCAATTTTTTCCTCTCTCTCTGATGCCATGGCCTTTGTCCTGTGATTTTGTAGTCCTTTCTACCTGGGGAAGACTATACTTCTTTTTTCCTTAATTTGGGACTAGGTTATGTGGCTTGCTTTACTTAATGAAACTTAAGTTCAGGTGTGCCAATATCAAAGGTAGGCAGTAAGAAGAAACATTCATTTCTATTATCTCTCTTATACCTCTTTCATCACCATGAGAAGAGCTTTCCCAGATACTCAGCTTGGGCTCTAGAATAAACATAGAGAACAGGCCTGCATCCAGCCTTCAGTGAAAAGTAAGCCTGGTCAGACTGACAGGCAAAGCACAGCAGCCCTGCCAACCCAAGTCTAGGCTACCTGATGCTTATCCAAACCACAAATGATCAAGAACAAATTGTTATTATTATTGTAATTAACTGAATTCAAAGATGACTTGTCAATACAGAAATAGCTGCATGATACAATACTCACGAAAAATGGGTTGTCTGGTTTAAAATTACATTTGGCTGGCAGCTCCAATACATGATTTACCATCTATCTTGTCACCTTCTCACTAAAATACCAATAAAACATAGCAAGAGGTAAAAAAATAAAATTAAATTAAAAAACAATATTATCACCAAAACTTAAGCTAAAAGGCAATCCATGAATCTGGAAAAAAACAGATATAATCCAGAGTAAATTCCATCTAAAAATTAATGATGGAGCGGAGGCAAGATGGCCGATTGGAGCCACCTTTCCACAGAGGCTCCCATCCAGAAGGAGAGTTAAAGGACAGAAGCTTAGAAAGTAAGCTGATGGTTTGGAGCTAAGACAAGCGAGAAGGTTGAAGAATGCACATCAACCCTGCTGAGGTGAGCTGCGACCACAAGTTACAAACAAAAGGTACAAAATCCATTGCCAGGCAGACAGGAGTCCCCTACCGCAAGAACAGTTCACAGTATACTCCATACAAACAACCGAGCAGAGTTCAAATGTCCTCCCATTTTATCCCTTGGGAGAGACCACTAAAAACTGAAACTTCTTCCCCTACTAGGGTGCCATGGCACTCTCTTGCCAAGCATAAAACTGTAAAAAACTATATATATTCTCTACCTGAAATTCTGAACTCCCAGCACTACCTTCCATTCTCACCTCAAGGTCTGAAAGCCTGTCACCCATGGAGTCCAGATTCTTGGACATTTTCTCGAGAGGTGTGGACAGGGTGTGGGCTGTTGTAGGTCTGTGCTGATTCTGAGGCATAAGGGTAAGGAGAAAAAGGTGGACTGAAGGAACCATAGGGAAAAGGCAGAAGCAGTGCCCCCTTCCCCCGGCATAGAGCAGCAGCAGCAGCAGCAGCAATGGGAACAATAGGGCTGACAAACCTGGGGATATTTTGCAAAGACACTCCCTGTCTCTCTGGGCAACCAGAGAAAACCAGGCATCTTCTCTGGTAGCAGACACTGGCAGAATAGATTTGAGATGGTAATGCAGACCCTGTGAGCAAAGGGTATGTCTGAGGCCATACAGGCCTGGGAGGAGCACAGTGGGATGGAGAATTGAAGACCCCTGCACAAAGATTGCATACTCCCAGGGTGGGGCTGCACCAGGACTGCTTAATGAGCCTAAGAAACACCCCACCCTAAGGGGATCATAGCTGAGACAAAGGCAGGCAGGAAACCTAAAGCTGAGTATAAGCTCTAACGGCACCCACCCCAACACAGACTGCAAGGGAAGCAGAAACACCAGCTCTGGGCAGCAGCAGACACAGGGGCTGAGTTGCAGTTTCTATGAACTCAAACGGTGCCTGGACCACAGGGGAATATAGCCAGGACAGAATCACAAATTCTGTGCAAATATAAGTGTCAGCAACATTAATCAGGGGTGGGGCTGGACCTGAGAAATACAGTAGAGTCCCTCAGTAACAGAATGGAGCAAGCAGAAGAAAAGATTTCTGATATTGAAGACAAAGCTTTTGAACACTCCCAAGCACTCAAAGAGGAAGAGAAATGGAGAGCAAAAATGGATCATTCTCTCAAAGAGCTTTGGGATAATTCGAAGAAAACTAATATTCACCTGATAGAAATTCCTGAAGGTGACCAAGTTGCTTTGCAAAGCACAGAGGCCCTTTTTCATGAGATTATAAAGGAGAACTTTCCAGACATGCAAAGAGATTCTGAAATGCAGGTAGCCAACAGCATCAGAACCCCAGCAGGACTCAACCTGAATAAGACATCCCTCAGGCACATCATAATTAACTTCACTAAAGTTAATATGAAGGAGAAAATTCTGAAAGCAGCCAGACGGAAGAAAACCATAACCTACAAGGGGAAGAATATTAGAATAACTGCAGATCTCTCTGCTGAAACCTTTCAAGATAAAAGAGGGTGGTCATCACCTTTTAATCTCCTAAAACAAAATAACTTTCAACCCAGGATCCTGTATCCAGCTAAATTGAGTTTCATTTATGATGGAGAAATTAAATACTTTAATGACATTCACATGTTGAAGAAATTTGCCGTAACTAAACCAGCTCTCCAGGATATTCTCAGATCTATCCTCTATAATGACCAGCACAATCCTCCACCACAAAAGTAAACTCACTCAGAAACTTTTGTTCAAATTCCAACTTCCACAGTGGTGAAAGGATTAAAAATATCCTCTGGAATTTCGAAAAACTCGATACCGAAAATTCTACCGGACTCATCAAATATTCTCAATTAATGTGAATGGCCTAAATTGTCCTCTAAAGAGGCACAGGTTGCTGACTGGATACAAAAAACTCTGGCCAGATATCTGCTACATACAAGAATCTCATCTTACCTTAAAAGATAAATATAGACTAAGGCTGAGGTAATGGTCATCTATACTTCAGGCAAATGGAAATCAGAAAAAAGCAGGTGTTGCAATTTTATTCACAGATACAATAGGCTTTAACCCAACAAAAGTAAGGAAGGATAAGGATGGACACTTCATATTTGTTAAGAGTAATACTCAATATGATGAGATTTCAATTATTAATATTTATGCACCCAACCAGAATGTGCCTCAATTTCTAAGAAAACTCTAACAAACATGAGCAACTGGATTTCCTCCAGCTCCATAGTAATTGGAGATTTTAATACTCCTATAGCAGTGTTGGATAGATCCTCTAATAAGAAGCTAAGCAAAGAAATTTTATATTTAAAATTAATCATTCAACATTTGGATTTAACAGACATCTACAAAACATTTCATCCTCATAAAACTAAAGAGACATTCTTCTCATCAGCCCATGGAACATACTCCAAAATAGATCACATCTTAGGTCACAAGTCTAACCTCAGCAAATTGAAAAGAATAGAAATTATTCCTTGCATCTTCTTTGACCATCATGGAATAAAAGTTGAACTTAGTAACAACAGGAATCTACGTACTGGAAGCTAAATAACCTTATGATGAATGATAGCTGGGCCAGAGATGAGATTAAGAAGGAAATTACCAAATTTTTGGAATAAAATGAAAATGAAGACACAAATTATCAGAACCTATGGGATACCAAAAACACAGTCCTAAAGAAAGAAATTTAGAGCACCGCAAGCCTTCCTGAAGAGAATTGAAAGAAAAGAAGTTAACAACTTAATGGGATGTCTCCAACAACTGGAAAAGGAAGAACATTCCAACCCCAAACCCAGAAGAAAAAAAGAAATAACCAAAATTAGAGCAGAATTAAATGAAATTGAAAACAAAAAGATTATACAACAGATCAATAAATCAAAAAGTTGGTTCTTTGAAAAGGTCAATAAAAAAGATAAACCTTTGACGAACCTCACCAGGAAAAAAAGAGCAAAATTTCTAATTTCATCGATCAGAAATGGTAAAGACAAAATAGCAACAGACTCCTCAGAAATTCAAAAAAATCCTTAATGAATATTACAAGAAACTTTACTCTCAGAAATATAAAAATCTGAAGGAAATCGACCAATACTTGGAAGCATGCCACCTTCCTAGATTTAGCCAGAAAGAAGTGGAAATTTTGAACAGACCTATGTCAAGTTCTGAAATAGCATCAACTATACAAAATCTCCCTAAAAAGAAAAGCCCAGGACCAGATGGCTTCACATCAGAATTCTACTAAACCTTTAAAGAGGAACTAGTACCTATATAACTCAACCTTTTCCAAAATATAGAAAAAGAAGGAATACTACCCAACACATTCTATGAAGCAAACATCACCTTGATCTCCCAAATAGGAAAAGACCCAACAAGAAAAGAAAATTATAGACCAATACCACTAATGAACATTGATGCAAAAATATTCAATGAGAATCCAGCAATACATCAAACAAATTCTACAGTATGACCAAGTGGGTTTTATCCCAGAGTCTCAAGGCTGGTTCAATATATGTAAATCTATAACTATAATTCATCACATAAACAAATTAAAAAACAAAGATCATACGATTCTCTCAATTGATGCAGAAAGAGCTTTTGATAATATTCAGCATCCTTTCATTATCAGAACACTTAAGAAAATGGGTAGAGAAGGGACATTTCTTAACTGGTAGAGGCCATCTACAGCAAACCCACAGCCAATATCATATTGAATGGAGTTAAATTGAAATCATTTCCACTCAGATCAGGAAGGCAAGATTGCCCATTGTCTCCACAACATTGTAATGGAAATCTTAGGCCTTGAAATTAGGCAAGAAAAGGTGATCAAGGGTATCAATATAGGGTCAGAAGAGATCAAATTTTCATTCTTCATAGGTGGTATGATTGTATATCTGGAAAACACCAGGGATTCTACTACAAAACTCTTAGATGTGATCAAGGAATACAGCAATATCTCAGGTTACAAAATCAACATTCATAAATCTGTAGCTTTTATATATACCAACAGTAGTCAAGCTGAAAAAAATAGTCAAGGACTCTATTCCATTCACTATAGTGCAAAAGAAGATGAAATATTTTGGAGTTTATATAACAAAGGACATGAAAGATCTCTATAAAGAGAACTATGAAACTCTAAAAAAAGAAAAAACTGAAGATGTTAACAAATGGAAAAACATACCATGGCGGGGAAGAATCAACATTGTTAAAATGTCCATACTATGCAAAGCAATATACAATTTTAATGCAATCCTTATTAAAGGTCCATTGTCATACTTTAAAGGAATCAAAAAAACAATACTTCATTTTCTATGGAATCAGAAAAAAACCTTCAATAGCCAAGACATTACTCAGAAATAAAAACAAAGCAGGAGGAATCATACTACCAGACCTCAGACTATACTATAAATCGAAAGTGATCAAAACAGCATGGTACTGGCACAAAAACAGAGCAGTAGATGTATGGAACAGAATAGAGAACCAAGAGATGAACCCAGCTACCTACTGTTATTTGACCTTTGACAAGCCAATTAAAAACATTCAGTGGGGAAAAGACTCCCTATTTAACAAATGGTGCTGGGTGAACTGGCTTGTGACCTGTAGAAGACTGAAACTGGACCCACCATTAACTTTCACCGTTAACTAAGATAGACTCTCACTGGATTAAAGATTTAAACTTAAGACATAAAATCTATTAAAATACTAGAAGAAAGTGCAGGGAAAACTCTTGAAGGAATCGGCCTGGGTGAATATTTTATGAGGAGGACCCCCTGGGCAATTGAAGCAGCATCAAAAATACACTACTGGAACCTGATCAAACCAAAAAGCTTCTGCACAGCCACGAACACAGTAAGTAAAGCAAGCAGACAGCCCTCAGAATGGGAGAAAATATTTGCAAGTTATGTCTCTAACAAAGGTTTAATAACCAGAATCCACAGAGAACTCAAATGTGGAAAACAAGAAGTGATACCATCTCAGGTGGGCAAGGGACTTGAAGAGAAACTTCTTTGAAGAAGATAGGCACATGGCCTACAGACACATGAAAAGATGCTCATCATCCTTAATCATCAGAGAAATGCAAATCAAAACTACTTTGAGATATCATCTACCTCCAGTAAGATTAGCCCACATGACAAAATCCCAAAACCAGATTTGTTGGCGAGGATGTGGAGAAAAGGGAACACTCCTACACTGAGGGTGGGAATGCAAACTAATATATTCCTTTTGGAAAGATGTTTGGAGAACACTTAGGGATCTAAAAATAGACCTGCCATTCGAGCCTATAATTCCTCTACTAGGTATATATCCAGAAGACCCAAAATAACATTATACCAAAGATATTTGTACCAGAATGTTTATTGCAGCCCAATTCATAATTGCTAAGTCATGGAAGAAGCCCAAGTGCCCATCAACCAATGAATGGATTAATAAATTGTGATATAGAGTGGCGTCTGTGGCTCTGTGGGGAGGGCACTGGCCCCATATACCAAGGGTGGCAGGTTCAAACCTGACCCCAACCAAACTGCAAAACAAAAAAATAGCCAGGCATTGTCGCAGGTACCTATAGTCCCAGTTCCTTGGGAGGCTGAGGCAAGAGAATCGCCTAAACCCAGGAATTGGAGGTGAGCTGTGAGCTGTGCTGCCATGGCACTCTACCAAGACTGATAAAGTGAGACTCTGTCTCAAAAAAAAAAAAAAAAACAGATTATGGTGTATGTACACCATGGAATTTTATGCAGCCTTAAAAAAGATGGAGACTTTACCTCTTTCATGTTTTCATGGATGGAGCTGGAACATATTCTTCTTAGCTAAGTATCTCAAGAATGGAAGAAAAAGTATCCAATGTACTCAGCCCTACTATGAAACCAATTTATAGGTTTCACATGAAAGTTATAACCCAATTATAGCCCAAGAATATGGGAAAAGAGAAGAGGGAGGGGAAGAGAGAGGGTTGGATAGGTGGAGAGAGGGTAATTGATGGGACCACACCTATGGTGCATCTTACAAGGGTACATGTGAAATTTACTAAATGTAGAATATAAATGTCTGTACATAATAACTAAGAAAATGCTGTGAAGCAATGTTAACTAGTTGGATGAAAATATTTCAAATTGTATATAAAACAAGCACATTGTACCCCATGATTGCATTAACGTACACAGCTATAATTTAATTAAAAAAAAATGAGAAAGTTCCTCACAGAGGTGCTGCTAGTCCTTGTGAAAGTTTTCTGCAAATTAGCCTAGTGAATCCCCTCTGACTGGATAAAGCTCCATGGGGCAAAGTTGGTGAGCTGAATACTACCATTTCTAATTATCATATAGGTGCCTTTGTACAAATTTTCAAAAGATACCTTTCCTGGGCAGATAAAACCTTTCTCTTGAACATGTGGCTTGATCACTGGAATGCTTCCTTAGCTGAGTGCTCTGTGCAGGACACCACCTGCTCGCCTGTACAAATTGGCCCTAGTTACCCACCAAGATCTCGCAATAGAATCTAATTATTTTATTCATGATAAGAAGAGCCTCTCAGGTGATGCCTGTGGCTCAGTGAGTAGGACACTGGCCCCCCCATATACCAAGGGTGGAGGGTTCAAACCTGGCCCCAGCCAAACTGCAACAAAAAAATAGCTGGGCGTTGTGGTGGACGCCTGTAGTCCCAGCTACTGGGGAGGCTGAGGCAAGAGAATTGCCTGAGCCCAGGAGTTGGAGGTTGCTGTGAGCTGTGACACCACAGTACTCTACCGAGGGTGACAAAGTGAGACTCTGTCTCTAAAGAAAACAAAAAAAAGAAGAAGAGCCTCTCACTGTTCTGTTAAGAAATAATTTCTGGAGGACTGGTTCTCAACATAAAAATACAATTCCTATATACATTCACATATACTACTTAACGATATTCACTAGCCCTACTCTCCAACTCCCAACTCAACCTTGGGCTAGAGGTAAGATGGGAGAAGATGAAGAATAAGACATTTGAGACAATGCTAAGAAAATGCTTCTGTAAGTTCAAATTTCAGAAGGCATAAGATACATTGAACCAAATTCGTGCATGCTGCTTCACTCCACTCTGTGCGATTTTATAGACAGATTGTTATTCTTGCTTACAAGCGTATAGCTTCAGTGATACTTGGCAGCTCACTCGTAATTTTAAAAAAAAAAACCTCATGAAGTATCCTTTTTACATCGACTGAAGATGTCTTTACTAGTTAGGCTTGAGGGTAAAAATGGATACAATTATATATTCATTTAATTATTCATAACTTGAGTTGAAATGAATGTGTACATATTTTTCACTTGTTCACTTTATAAAATTCAAAACTAAGCCCAGCAGCAGTTTTGTCTTTGGCATGGTGACAAGTTTCTTTTCTACAATGAACCACCAGTCAAAGAAATTGTTCCAGAGAGAATTTGTGCTTCCCTGTTTCAGAAAATCAAATTGGACTGTACACATATATATTACACATCACCCTGTGTGACGCTCCCACATTGCAGAAAGTCCTAGAAGGAAGCTGCAACATACATTACTAATAAATGATTCCATATACAGAGGTAGATTATAGCCATTTTAGGGAAAAATTAGGCTTATTTGTAAGAGGATTTTAGTGGATAGGACTTTAGGGATTCAATTCATTCAAGGATATAGCTAGAATATAGTTCAAAGGTAAAGGAGAATGAGAATTCAGATCTAGACTTGGTCATGTTTGCCAGGGTTGAGGGTGTGTGCAATTTTACCCACTAGAACTCAGGAAAGATTAAGTTACTCCTCAAAACCAATAGTGTGAACAAATCTTAGACTCCATATCCCATTCTCTGTGAAGATGTTTCTATGATACCATTAAAAAAATGACAAATATGACTTGGCGCCTGTAGCTCAGTGATTATGGTGCCAGCCACATACTCCAAGGGTGGTGGGCTTTAACATGGCCTGGGTCACCTAAACAACTGCAGCAAAAAAATAGCTGGGCTCCTATTAGTCGTACTCCCAGCTACTTGGGAGGCTGAGGCAAGAGAATCACTTAAGTCCAAGAGTTTGAGGTAGCTGTGAGCTGTGACACCATAGCACTCTACGGAGGGTGACATAGTGAGACTCTGTCTCAAAAAAAAAAAAAGAAAAAAAGACAAATATGAGTTTAAAACTATCTGAGGGTATCCGTTTTCTAATATAAAAAATAACATTTGGAAAAACCATAGCAACCACTATGGAAAGTGGCTTTCCATAGTGGTTGCTATGGTTTACCACTTGGAAAGCTGACGAACAAAGATTCATCTATGTTGAATCTTCGGCATTGAATAGTATATAAGACCTTTCATCCTGAATAGTGGCCCTTAAAAAAAGACACTCCACTTAATAATTAATGCTCTTGCAAAAGTATCAAGACACAATATCATCATGCTTGGTTTATAATTAAAATAAAGATTAATCTTGAAGAGGGAAGATTTCACTCTTTTTTCTCTCCTCTAAGATATAAAATGTTAGCAGTACTATGACCATCTATACCACATATTTAGAAAAATATGAAAAAATTTTTTTCCAATTAGAGAAAAACAGTTTGATTGATGATGATGATGATGATGATGATTTTACCAGTGATAGTGTTCTTTAAATTTCTTTTGGGCTGGGTAGTAACAAAGAGGATTGACCAACAGAAGTGACCTGTTCTGCAGTCAGTTTTAGTCTCCTTATCCAGATTAACACAAAGTCATATATAATGCTATCATTCCCCAAAGCATTAATATTCATTCTGCATCTTTAGCGTCAAGCACATCTTACTTTTTTTCTGATAATAAGTGCATTTCAAAATACAAAAGTAATTGTTGGATCAATGGGAAATTTTATGTTTGACAAAACAGTGCATTAATATGGCTCTATGTAAGGCCAATGCATTTTTACTTAATACAAATGTAAAAAATTAAAAGGTGATATCATCTAATTCATTATTGTAATGGATAAATGTCCTACAAAGGTTATTTCCAAAAATATTTTATATTCTAAAAGTAACTTATTCAACTGAAAGAATCTAGGTGATTATTTGTATTTTAAGATATGGGAAGTCTATAAATAGATAAAATATATTAATTCAATTCTTTTAAATGAATTTCAGTACAATTGAGAAGAAAATATTTGAATTATAACATTATTCTTCATTTACATGGATTCCTTTATGATAAAGGAAAAATCCTTTCTTCTAACATAATTGCTCACGAACCAAATTATGCTTACTAGGAAAAAGAAGCTTTCCAATTTCAGGTATACCGTCAGGAGGGCCATCGGAGAGTATCTAGCCATGTATGTCTCTATCTTTCATATTACACGGCTATATACTTTCCAGACAGCCCTCTTATATGTAATAGGAAAAAATGAAATGACAGAACTTTAGTTTGAATTATCAGCTTTAAAAAATCCTTAATCTCTTGGCCCAGTGCCCGTAGCACAGTGGTTACGGAGCCAGCCACATACACTGAGGGTGACGGGTTCGAACTCAGCTTGGGCCAGCTAAACAACTGCAACAAAAATATAGCCAGGCGTTGTGGAAGGTACCTGTAGTCCCAGCTACTTGGGAGGGTGAGGTGAGAGAATCACTTAACCCCCAGAATTTTAGGTTGCTGTGAGCTGTGACACTACTGCACACTACAGAGTGCGACATCTGTCTCAAAAAAAAAAAAAATCCTTAATCTTTAAAATTCCAGGTTTGGGTGGGGGGGGTACTAGCTCTTTATCAGGTCACCTATCAATATGAACGATTTTATATAAAAAATGTATATATGTATATATATATACATAGCATAGATACTGTGTATATGAATGAGATGCTGTTCCACTTAACAGTGACCTCACCCAGGCACTATTTGCAAGTCATATCTAATAGGCCTTGTGCTTGAGATATGGGGGTGGGAAGGTGGGGATTTGAATCAATAAAATGATTAAAGCCTGAAATTATATTGTTAGTCTTTCCTTAATTAGCTTATGAGACTGATCTTGGTTAAGGTGCAATTATTTTTCATAGAAAGGCTTAACACATAAACCTTATGCTACAATGACAGGAGTTCTGACTGTGCTGGGGTTCCGAGAAGCATTCTAGTCCTTATTTTACTACAATCTCTGTGACCTTGGGCAAGTTACTTAACTTCTGACCTTCAGCTCCTTTGTCAGTTTTATTTTTTTTGTAGAGATAGAGTCTCACTTTGTCACCCTCAGTAGAGAGCTGTGGTTTCACAGCTCACAGCAACCTCCAACTCCTGGGCTTTGGTGATTCTCTTGCCTCAGCCTCCCGAGTAGCTGGAACCATAGGCACCCGCCACAACGCTCGGCTATTTTTTTTGTTGCAGTTTGGCCAGGGCTGGGTTTGAACCCGCTACCCTGGGTATATGGGGCCAGCACCCTACTCACTGAGCCACAGGCGCCGCCCTCCTTTGTCAATTTTTACAATATCTGAGACGCATTTTATCTAATTAGTATTTTCCTGAAGCTGGGATTATCACTTCCTTAATTTTTTTGAAATTCTGGGGAAATACTTTATTAATTTAATTTATTATTTCTTAAAACTTTTTTTTTTTTTTTAAGAGACAGGATCTTGCTATATTGCTTAGGCTGGTTTCAAACTCATGGCCTCAAGTGATCCTTCCACCTCATCCTCTCAAACTACTGGGATAACAGGCATGAGCCATGGCACCTGGGTTTTATTTGTTTGTTTCTTCATTAATTTTTAGGAAAGATATTTAAAAATCTGAATATTTATAAAGGATGTTTACAGTTTGCAGATTTGCACAATATAGTTGATAGGGCTCTGAACTCAGAATCCACAAATTTACACCTATGGTGCATTTTAGAAGGGTACAGGTGAAACTTACTGAATGCAGAATATAAAGGTCTTAACACAATAACTAAGAAAATGCCATGAATGCTATGTTAGCCAGTTTGACGACGTTATTTCAGATTGCATATGAAACCAGCACATTGTACCCAATGATTGCATTAATGTACACAGCTATGATTTAATGAAAAAAAAATTTCAATCTGATCTTTGAACTTGTAGATTCCTTTGCTTACCTCTTCACCTCCTCATTCCCATAAGCATTCTGTATGATTAGGAAACAGGCATATTAAATGAAGAAACCAGTGGCAGTCTCGGAGTGTCTCAAGCTTTGCCTTGATTTGATGAATTGATAATTTTTGTTCACTCCCCTTCCGAAAATATAAATTCTTTCAAAATTTCATTTATAAGACTGTTTCTTCTTATGGGAGTTTTTGCCTCAGTTCCTTATCCAACCTGGAGGTATGTAGAAAACATGCTAAAAAGTAATCACTTGAAACTTATTCCTTTTCTCATTTTAATAATTTTTTTAATGTTTTTACTATTTACAACACCATTTAAAAATATTTTTAAAGTACTAATAAAAATGCATGTGTTTGGAGGTTCTTTTAGCTAGGGCGCAGTATTTCAAAGGCATCTTAGGGACCTCCTAAATAAGAGATCTTTTGTTAAATTCATACATCTATCCAAAATTTAGCTTCTTACTTCAATTTATTTTAGGAAAAAATAGTCTCAGGTTGTGATCTTCATTGCTTGTTTTCTCCCACACCATCGCAAATTGGTTTGATATTTAATTTTTGATCTAGAAAAGAATAATTCATTTTTACCTTCATTTAATTTTAATAGTCAAAGAGTAGTCTATAAAGATTGAATAAATTTAATCCTCTGCAATTAGTGTCAAATTAATTCATTCTGGATGTGGATAACTGAAGAAATACAGACCCTCCTACACACTGACAGACACCTTCATCAGGTTTAATGTTTTATGTAAATGATCTTACTTGAAAGGAAGTTATCTTATTTCTCCTGCCTCCCTTTCCGTCCTTGTTAATTGTTTGTTTTTAAACTTAAACTTTCTCTCAGTATTCTGTCAGGCCTGTAGTACTATTCTTTGGATCAACTGTGTGATTCTACAAAGATGCATCCTGGTACTGATTTGGCTCCTTTGGGCAGGAAATTTGATTTTCTCCCTCTAATGAAAGTTTACAACCCCATGACTTCTGTAAGTTGCTCTAGAGAGGAGAATGTGGTCAGACCTCATGAGGATTAAAATGATCTGGCTATTTCTTGTGTGTAGTGAGCAGATAGGATTACTCTAAGTAGCCATTTGTCTCATACAAAACGATGCATCTGGATCATGCCAGATTTGTTACCCACAGATGATTTTTTTCAGAGCAGGAATATTTTCCTTCCCACAGAGGAGCCAAGATACCAAAAGCTACCAAGCAGGTTAGAACTCAAGACATTCAAAATACCCTTTTTTCTTTCTCTCCTTTAAAATAATTGATATCTGAAGGTTTTATAATTAACCATTTTGATACTAGAACAATATAACAATCTAGTAGACTCTTAATTTCTAGTACAGCTGTGAATGCATACTGGCTATTACTAACCATGACTCATCAAGATTTTTAAAAAGATAATTTAGTTATCTCTTGTCAAGTCACTATTTAATGTTATTTTCTATATTTGCTGTGATAAGCATTAAAATCTGTATATTGGTTGATAAATCATTGTTTAGGAGTGTCTAAAGGGTTCAGTAAATGGTATGAAATTGCCATAGTGTAATAAATGGTTATTTGATAATGAATGAAATTGTTTGAAAATACTGTTAAAATGTCAAGTTTAAACATATAGATCATTACTCAAAAGGAAGGCAAACACGGAAACCACAGTGACATCATAAATATACTGCAATAAACACATTTATTTATACCAGGCAAGTTGTAGGTACTTTGTATAAATGTGTACAAATTGATATATGAAGTTAATTTCAATCTGTAAAAGTAATTGCACTGGTTTAACTTATTTAACTTTCCTTACAATAATATTTATTGCAGAAAAAGAAGGTAAAGAAATAAATGATGATAAATAGATAAAATACATAGGAAATGGGAATTGTTTTACAATTTAATTACACTGTCACATAAAATTATCACACAAATACACCAACCCGACAGCAGAAATACATTAAAACTCTATTATCTGATGCAGAGAACAGCTTTTTGTTGGCATTTATTTCATTTGCACATTTAAAATAATTTTATTTTTTCTACCAGCATAAATGTGTAGGCACTGTCCAAAGCAAAAGAAGAGTAAGTTGGGAACAAAAATTATTTTCTAAAAGAAATGTTTTGCTTTGCTAAATGCTGTAAAGACTTGCCTGCAATCTAAGAAAAAGGCAACAAGCCCATTCCTCTATAATTAGTCTATTGAAGAAAGTAAACTTAGGAACTCATAATAGAAAATGAAGTTAACTGATTTGTTACACTGTGCAGAACTTATAAGGTATACAAATAACTTAGCAGCTATACATCTTAAGTGACATAACATTTCATTTTGGATAAATAAATCTATACTGCAAAGATTCATTGGTTTTACAAAGTCAAGTAACATTTATTTCCTAATATTTATGAGGCATATTCTAGGTGCTGTGAGTATTATTTAGGCTCTGTCCTGGTGAGGGTGATCGTTTAACAGGAAAGATGAGACATGTTCATAAGAAATAAGGCATTTATGTCTGGCGTGGCTACTTATTTGCTGGTCTTTTATATATTGGGTTATTTTGACAGAGTTTTTAAACCATAAATCGGGTCCAGAATATAGTGTCACAAAACCTTCTAGCAAAAAGTTAAAAAACTTGGAATCACTTTCTGTCTTCTGTCTTTGCCATTTTATAACATATTTAATAATATCTATATTAATGACATGTTTAGGTTATCAGAAGGAGGATAATTGTATTCATTCTACAATGGAAAATAATGAAATTTAGTTTGGGAAAAGTGAACATGAGAATTAAACTTGTTAAAGGGAAAAACTAATTGGAGGGATGGGTGAGAATTGATAATAATTATGGGAGTGAAATCTGGAAGGCTTAATGAAACTAATATCAAGTTATTAAAAAATACATCACATAATTGCTTTATGAAGGTAAAATATTTAATCACAGTCAATAAACTTGTTTTTTAGATGATTTTTGGTATTATGAAGTAAACCCTTGTTTCTTTCTCTCTCATTTTTCTCAATATCTATCAAATGAAAGGCAACGTGTGGATCTTTTGTAGTGTGGAGGTCAAAGAAGACATTGTAATGTCTTAAATACCTGGATCCTAACAAATTGGATTTATTCTTCTGATTTGTTATAAAATGCCTGGTGGGGAAACATAAATGATAAATGAAAAGTCATAAGAAAGTTTTTGTGGATTTGGTTGATCAGAAAAGAGTTCACCTGAAATTAGTTAAGCTGTTCTCTAAAGAAATCTTGGATAATATTGATGATCTCTAATACTTGAAGCATCTTTAATAATACATATTTTATAGAGTCAAACCTGAGATTATATATATATATATATATATTTAATATATTTATGTATAGGTTCTGTTACTTGTACATTCTTCTTTCAATGGGTAATTCATTTTTTTCTTAAATAAAATAAGGAGTGAGAGTGATGAAAATCCAACAGTATTCAACTTGTTTAAAAATAATAAAATAAGAATATAGTCAATTTTTTGTATGTATTGATATTTCTATTTTTATTGCTATTAAAAGATAATTTGTAATAAGTCCAATTTAATAATGAGGTGAATGTAAATATAATTCTTATCAGAGAGAGAGCTACATCTGATATTTTTGATTGCATGATATGCAATTAAACACACACATTTTTGATTGCATGACATGAAATAGTGTGTTTTAAATATGAAGGGTTTTGGGCTCATTTTGATTTCAACTAGGGCATTCATTTATAAAGGAAAAGAAGTAGACATTGAAATAGGCAAAATACAATAAGAAATGTAATTCAGACATGACAATGGAAAATGAAGATGCTTAAAAAGAAAATTTAGAGTATCAAATATTGATGAGAGTAGAATCATAAAATGTAATTCCTAAAACGATTTTCATATTCCTATAAATTAAGTAAATTGACTCACTTCTGAATGTTAGAGTCTTCAAAATGATATGTATACACTGAAAATATGATCTTTTTTATTGGCTATTGCTTCAGGAAGGGTCATAAGTAATGCCGGCCATTATTAGAATTTAGAAGACATCATTTATTATATTTCTGAATGGCCTGAGATACAATCATTATTTAAGAAAATATTGATCATGGGATGTAGTTAACTTTAAACATATTGAACATACTGTTGATTTAAAAGTAAAATTCCTCTATTCTCAAAGGGAGTGGTACTTAACCATCCAAAAAAAAATTTGTGCCCCTACCTTGAATTTAAAAGTAAAACTCAAGAAAGGCAATGGATACAGCAAATATCTACATCTTTCTGAAGATACAAAATGTCATCATGCTAAAATAGAACCCTTTGTCTTTAATTTCATCCTCTCAATCTTCATGCTTTCACTAATCCTGGTCCTACTGTTACCATTCTTTCTTGCCCCACAGTCGCATCACCTTCTCATTTGACATGCTTTCCTAAACTATGTCACGGGGCATCTACAGAAGTTTTGTGTGCTCTATATGAAACTGTTAAGAGTAGGACAAGCCCTTCCCCTTTTCCCTACGATTAGAGGTGGATCTTGTAATGGTCTACTCTGTCTGTTTCTGTAGAAAATATGTTAAAGTCAGGTCAAACATAAATAGGATATTACTTATGGTGTCTACATTTTATATGAAGAATGCTACTAGTTAGTGCCAAGAGCAAATTGTATGCACTGGTACATATTTGCACAAACATGCTTTCTGAGCTTGGCCTGGCCTCCTTGCTTCAGACATCTTCATCACCCTGAACGTGGCCTTTTGAAATATTTTCTCTTCTTTCCCTTTGTTGTTGTTTTGTTAGATTTATCTGTGTAAAAATATATTATTTTACTTATACATGTAGTATATGAAGTACTCTCCTTGGCCATCTGGTGACTATAGTGATATTCAGCAGGGAGGTATGTAACATTTTTTTTTTAGGATGAGTTTACAAACTTAATTGCCTGACCTTGTAAGTATACATTTCTTGCAGAGGTTGAGAGGTGGGAGAAGGGAATATATGACATATTATGTTTTCACCCC
Organism: Arctocebus calabarensis; assembly: GCA_963573935.1. NCBI lineage: Eukaryota > Metazoa > Chordata > Mammalia > Primates > Lorisidae > Arctocebus > Arctocebus calabarensis. The sequence goes on along the minus strand of CAUYON010105881.1, from coordinate 11,692 downwards.
AGCCTTGAGAAACCGTACAGATCTGGAAGGAGGCCTATTTCATTACACAGATAATAAAGCTGCTATAGAATACTTGATGCACTATAATTTTTAAGTTTTGTTAAGTCAGGCTTACCAGGTATAATTTATATGTGTCAAAATTCACCCCATTTAGTTCTTGGTTTACAGGGAAGGGAAGAAATAAACAATTGTTTCTTTTGTGGGGGCTGAATCTAGGCAAATAAGGAACTTCAGCTTCATCCTGTGCCTTGAGAGAGCCAATGTGTGTGTTGGTGGGGAGGGCAAGAGAGACCTTCAGGCTTTTCCAGGCAAGAATGTCAAGCCACCTTAATTTGGTTCCAGCAGTGGCAATAAACAACCTTGAGAGGTGGTGGGGTGTTTTGTTTTGGGATTTTTTTGCTGAAAAAATTATCTTTATTATAGGGAAAATGCACAGAAAAACAGCTAGAAGGTGATAGGCAGATAGGAAAAATGTAATCACTAAGAGGCTGCCCCAAACATCGCTTCTTACTATAGAGAATTATTTGGCCCTTACCTCATCCGCCATTCATGATTGAAAGAAACTTGCCCTAGCAGGACTGGAGTCCCCTTTTCCAATCTATTCTCTTCCTGGAAGCTTGATAAAGATTGTCTAGTTCTCAGGCTATCAAAATATAGAAAAAGTATGGAGAAGGATGTTATAGCCCCTTATTCCAGTGCTTTCCTCATGCCTGTGGAACTATCCCCATCCCCATCCCTCAATATTTGTTGATAACAAAGGACGAACCACAATGGAATTGAGGCAATTTAGGCAGTAGTACACTGAGCAATGAGACTGTGTTGATGACGAAGCGAGCAGTATCATACTTGGTGTAAAGCTACTGTGTAGAGCACAATAGGAGAGATGCTGAAGAACTTGTGGGAAGAAGTAAAGTAGAGCGTGTAGTCCATCTGCTGCCAGTGTGTCATAGCCCAGTCCTTGATCAGGGGTCCCTTTTACCGTATGTAGGAAGGTATACATTGCTAAGTTATGGATGATGGAGGTCAGGGTACAGACAAGAGGAATGCTGAAGAAGGGGAGGCTGAGTAGAGCCACATGCAGCAATCCTGCCAAGATGATGTAGGCCAGCCAGATGCCCCGCTAGTCATCACTTGAGTGTTGGGGTTTACTTCGCTGTGTGCCTCCCACATTCATCCGAAAGCCAGCTTCAGAAGCCTGTCCGGCTAGGGATGTGGAGCTCGATTCTGTCTGGCTAGGGATGTGGAGCTCAATTCTACCAAACGGCTTGCTTTTCCCCAAAAGTTTGCTTTTTGAAACTCAAAACTCCCGCCACCTGCGCTTCTCCCTGCGGCCCCGCCCATTATGTGTTGTCAAGTGTTTAATCCCTCGCCGCGAGGATTTCTGGGAAAGAAGCAGCCCGGAAGCCCAATCCAGTAGTCAAATCGTCACTTCCTTCAGCGATAGGAGCTCGGAGGACCTCTTTTCTCTGCTCAGACATATCGCGGAATGGAGGCGGCGAAGAAGGAGCGGGGCAGCCAGCGAAGGCACCAGGGCGTGGCGGTGGCGGTGGTGAAGCAGGAGCGTCTCAGCCCGGTAGCTGCGCCTCTGGCCCACCGCGGTCCAGACTTCTCTGGGGGCAGCTTGTCCCCGCCGGCCAGCGAGCCGGGCCGCCCCAGCCACCGCGGAAGCCGAGCCAGAGGAGTTAGCCAGTCCCCAGCCAAAAAGAGAAACAAGTTCTCAGGGAGAAGAAGCAAGTCTCCTCGCAGTAAGAGAAGCCGAAGTCCTCACCACTCCACAGTCGACGTGAAGCAGGAACGAGAGGATCATCTCCAGAGCGGATGGGAGGATCGGCAGCCCCTGGAACCTTCAGAGTGGGAACACAAGAGATCTAGGAACAGTGACTGAGACAGACACGGGAACTATTCCCACCAAAGGAGAACCCCCTAACGAGAGGCCTGGGAGTGGGCAGGCTCAGGGACGGGATCGGGACATTCGGGAGCTTCAGGATCAAGAAGAAGAAAGGGAGTTTTATAATGCCAGACGCCGGGAGTATCACCAAAAGAAAGAAGTTAGTGGTAGTGGTAATGAGTCTCAGGAGGTGGTTCCTCGGCCTGGTGGTAACAACAAAGAAAAAGAGGTGCCTGTTAAAGAAAAACCAAGTTTTAAACTCTCTGGGGCTCTTCTTGAAGACACTAACACCTTCTGAAGTGTAGTCATTAAATATAGTGAGCCCCAGAAGCACGTATCCCCCCTAAAAGGTGGCATCTCTACCCATTTAAAAAACGATGAGGTGCTTCCAATCATGTACATACATCGACAAAGTGCATACCTCCTAGATCGACACCGCCCCATCGTGGACATTCCAATTGATCATCCGTCTTATTCAAAGCAGCATGCGGTCTTTCAGTATTGGCTTGTGGAGTATACTCGTGCTGATGGGTACAGTTGGTCGAAGAATGAAGCCCTACATCATTGACTTTGGTTCAGGCAATGGCACCTTCTAAAACAACAAAGGTATTGAGCCACAGAGATACTATGAACTTAAAGAAAAGGATGTACTCAAGTTTTTGTTCAGTAGCAGAGAATATGTCTTGCTCTACAAGTCGTCAGACACTTCTGAAATAGACAGAAAAGAAGATGAGGATGATGAAGAGGAGGAAGTGTATGACAGCTAGCAGACTAAGAGCCTAGATTATTGAGACACCTTTTCCTTCTTGGAAGGCTTTGATCCCGAGAGCACTGTGGTGCTCTTCGTAATGCCTTAGTGCCTTAAGTTTTTCCTTTGTTGCTTACCAGCTTATGTTGCAATTTATGAACACTGATATATGTTTCGTTGAACTTCTTTTCTATGACACATCAGCCACATACCTGGGACATTTATTTTCAGAACAGTTTCACCAGTTGTACAACACATTGTGTTTTAATAGAGATGTTGTGGTTTTAGTTGGTGCTTTCAGAACTGCTGCCTAGGAAACTGTAAACCCTCATTAATGGGGGAGTATGGCTTCTTCTCTTGTACAGTTACTTCATTTATATACATAGTTGTTAAGCTTTGTGACCAGGTGTTTTGTTTTGGGGCAAACCCCTGAGCAGAGAATCTTACTAAGCTTTAGTTATCACCAAAATAGCCTCCAGTATATACCAAAGCTTTGACCTGGTCGAATTCTTGAGTCACAGAAGTTGATTTTGCACTTAGTTTTTTGGGAGTGGGAATTTATTACAGCCAGTAAACATTACTGACTGTTTTAACTTAAATGGATGCTTTATAGCACCTGCTTAAGCCTACAAACTGTACAGAAGGATCATGGCTACCACCAAGGGGTGCCAATTTAATGTCACAAGGTACTGAAATGAGTGTGGATTTGTTCTCCATGGGAGAATTCCATATTTCTCTGTGGAACATGTACATAACAATTTTGACCATATTAACTGTTCTTCAGTTTTTCATTTTTCTTTGGATGTTATCTCCTTTCTTTTTTCTTTTAGAAATACGCTGTCACTTATGTGGCAGGGTCCTTATGTTATTCTGACAACACGTGTGTATGACTAAAGGAAGTTTTGTTTTAAAAAAATTCACCCCATTTAGGTGTACAACTCCATGAATTTTGACAAATGTGTATGGTCTTGCAAGCACCATTAAAATCAAGAAACAGAATATTTCTTTTGTCCTCAGAAGTTGCCTTTTACCTGCCACCCTCAGTCCCTGAGAACCACCGATCTATCCTTTGCCCTTATAATGTTGTCATTTTGATGGTATCATGTAAATGACATTATGCTTCATGTAGTCTTTTGAATTTGGCTTAGCACGAGGCTTTTTGCTATTATGGTTCTGTTGGTTCTGTTTTATTGCTGAATAGGATTCCATTGTTTCATATTTGTCAATCACTTGATGGATATTTGCATTGTTTTATTTATTTATTTATTTTTTGAGACAGAGTTCACTCTGTTGCCCTAGCTAGAGTGCTGTGGTGCTAGCTCACAGCAATCTCAAACTCCTGGGCTTCTTGCTTCAGTCTCTGGAGTAGATGGGACTATAGGCAAGCACCACCACCACTCCCAGCTAGGTTTTCTGTTTTTAGTCGAGAGGGGGTCTCACTCTTGCTAAGGCCGGTTTCAATCTCCTGAGCTCATCTGCCTCATGTTCCCAGAGTGTGAAGATTACAGGCATGAGCCATGAAAATCTACTTTAAAGTTTTTGATGATTATGAATAAAGCTTCTATAAACATTTACGTATAAAGTTGTGTGTGTGTGTGTGTTTGCTTTTCTTGGGTAAATACCTACGAGTGGAATTTCTGAACTGTATTGTCCATGTATGCTTATAAGAAACTGCCAAAATGTTTTCAAAAGTGGGTATACCATTTTTTATTTCCCCTTCAGATACATGACATTTCTAGTTGGTCTGTATCCTTGTTAGCAGTTGATATTGTCAGCTTGTTTTGATTTAGCCCATCTAATAGGTATGTAGTAGAGTAGGTTATAATTTAATTGAATTATTTAACACCCTATAGTATTTGATTGCTTGGGAGAATTCAATGATGTTTAAGCAAGTCTTCTCAAAAGGAGCTTGTTTTTTAGGTGAGAACCTAATACAAATTCACCCAAAAATCAAACGAAATTATTTCAATAGTAGCTCAGGATGGTAGCAGGAATGATATTGGAAAAAAGTAAATGATTGATTTTTATTGAATTATTAGGTTAATTATTGCTAAATTAATCATTGTTCCTTCATTCTTTAGTGTGGACACCAATTCTAATGAATTCTTACTACATAATCTGTTACTGTTTTTTTTTCTTTTCTTTTTATGAGACAGAATCTCACTATGTTGCCTTTGGTAGAGTGCCATTGCATCACAGCTCACAGCAACCTCAAACTCCTGGGCTTAAGTGATTTTCTTGCCTTTGCCTCCCAAGTAGCTGGGACTATAGGCACCCACCACAACACCTGGCTATTTTTTTGTTGCAGTTGTCATTGTTGTTTTAGCAGGCCCAGGCTGGATTCAAACCCTCCAGTCTCAGTGTATGTGGCTGGTGCTGTGAGCACTGTGCTATGGGTGTTGAGCCTATTGTTGTTTTTGTTTGTTTCTGTTTTCTGCTCTTAGTACCTCAGTTCAAGTCTTTATCATCTCACCCTAAATTACTCAGCAATTTCTAACTGATTTTGTGTCTTCTAGATCCTTTTTACTATAGCCATTAAATTAATCTCCCCAAACCAGGTTTCTGTCACAGCATAACAAAGTACCACAAATTTAGCGACTTAAAAATATATTTATTTGTTCATAGTTCTGTAGATCAGAAGTCTGGACACAGTGTGGTTGCATTCTCCTTTTAGGGTGTCACAAAGCTAAGGTTAAGATGTTGACTGGGCCTTGGGACCGTATTCCAGGTTTATATGGTTGTGGCAGAATATTAATTCCTTGCAGTGGTAGGACTGAAATTCCTGTTTCTTATTGGGTGGCAAGTGGGAGACACTCTTAGTTGCTGGAGGTCACCCTCATTATGTCACAGCCTTTCATCTTCAAAGGCAACAAAGGAAAATCTACTTCATGTAAAATTTCATGCTTCAAAATCTCTCCAAGGAAGGCCCAGTCCCATTTAAGAGCTCATTGGTTTAGGTTGTTCTCACCCAGGCTAATCTCTCTTTCTTAGAGTCAACTGGTTCATAAAATATAATCTAATCATGGCTTTCATATTCAATCAGTTACAGATTCCAAACACATTCAAGGGGAGGGATCAAATAAGGTGTATTCATCAGGGAGAGGAAACCTTGGGGGCCACCTTATAATTCTGCCTACTAACATATCAATAATTAAATATCAACATTAAAAAAACTAACTTCAATGCTTCTCACTATTTATTGCAATTTATTTCTTTCCCTGGGTTCATCTTTCTCTTTGACAAGATACTGTATTTGTTGAGGGTCAGTAACTGTTAAACACTCCTACTTATCAGAAAATATCTTTTCTTCATTCTCACTTTTAAATTGTAGTTCTTGCTAAGGTGGAATTCTAATCAACGTTTAGAGTTATTTCTCCATTGCCTTCTGGATTCTGAAGACTGAAATTATTAGTCTAATTGTATTTCTTTATAGGAAATATTTTTTTCTCCTTGATATATCTTAAAAGTTTCTCCTTAACAGTGATATTTTCCAGTTCACTAGGACAAGTCTAGGTATGGATTTATTTATTTTCTATCCTGTTGATTTCCAGAGTGTATTTTCAACTTAAGAAGTCTTGCCTTTTTTACATTTTGCAATATTCTGTTTTTTTTCTTTAAGTATTGCTTCTCTTACATTTTTCTCCTTTCTTTTTTCCCTGGAACTCTCAAGAGAACTATATTTGAAACAATTTCTACTCCATGTATTTTCACTTTTTTTTTATATTTTTACTTCTTTGTATAAAGTGCGGCATGCCATGAGAACTCCCCAGTTCAATTTTCCACTTTAGTAATTCTCCCTTTAATCCTTTTATTGGGAGTTATTCCTTCTATTGACTTTAAAAAAATTTCAATTCCAATATCTTTTTATTTGAACATTTTCTAATTAATGTTTTTTATCTGTGTATTTTGTTTAATTTCTGCTTATTTCATAGTTTGATTTTTATTTCAAAAGAATGTTACTCTTGCATCTATTTCTTTGTGAATTATAAACATATTTACTTAAAGATTTCATAAAAATATTTTTATTTTCTTTAATGTCAAGTAAATTTCTTTCTTTCTTTTTTTTTTTTTTTGAGACAGTCTCACTCATTCACCCTGCATAGAGTGCTATGGTGTCAGAGCTCACAGCAATCTCAAACTTTTGGGCTCAAGAGTTCCTCTTGCTTCAGCCTCCATGGTAGCTGGGACTACAGGCTCCTGCCATATCCCCAGGCTGATTTTTCTATTTTTAGTAGGAGATGGGGTCTTACTCTTGCTCAGGCTGATCTCAAACTCCTGAGCCCAAACAAAGCACCCGCCTCATCCTACCAGAGTGCTAAGATTACAGGTGTGAGCCCCCTTACCCAACTGTAAATTTCTTTTCAACCATGTTTTTTTTTTTTTTTTTGGCTCATTTTTAGAATTAGTTTTATTCCTAAAGGTTTTCAGACTCATCTAGGATGGGAGGTTTTTATTTTTCTCACTTTCTCTGTGCTTACCTCCTGCTGTCTAGCGATTTTATAATTGCTTTTCCATGATTTCCAAAGGCAAGAATGTAGTTTGCTATCAGTTTTTCCTAGCTCCTGTTCTAGGGAATATTCACGATATACAAGGTGATCTTGGATCGAGTCTAGGTCAAGAGGCTGCGTCTGTCTTTTCATTTCCCTAGATGCTCTTTTTCTGGTAAATCATATCCCTGGACAAAGGCATCCTTCAGTTTAAACGGAGGAGTTCTATCCTAGCCCTAGTTTCAAACAGTTAGAGGTGCTGTAGTTTTCCACCTCTTCTTGGGCACTTTAGTCTCTCTTATCTCAGAGAACCTGCAATCCTGACCTCTTTTATGAACTTCCAGATCCAGGGTATATTCCACAGCTTTGGGCCATTCTGTTGCAAGGTTTTGGGCAGAGGATTGACATAATACTGATGATGCACATTTAAAAAGAGTTATTCTGGCTACTGTATTGAGAATAGAGTTTTGGATCAGGGTATGGTTAATAGAGTAGAGGTAAGGAGACCAGTGAGGGGACAGCTATAATGGTCCAAGGTAGAGATAATAGTGGCCCAGACCAACATGAGGGAAAACAAGGAATCAAGGATGATTGCTAGAGTTCTGTGAGCAGCTAAGTGGACGGTGGTGCCATTCACTGAACTAGGGAAATTAAGCTGGATCTTTTCTCAAGTGAGTGAAGTGGTTGGCCAAACCATGGTGATTATGGGTTGTTGCAGGCCCCCAGACTCCAACTGTAAAGCAAAATTTTACAGGAAATTCAGTCTCTAATATTAAGGTCAGGGGTCTATTGGACCAGGATCAGAGGTCTCTAAATGGATGGGCTCCTTTAAAATTGGAGTGGAGTTAGGCACAGTGGCCCATGCCTATAGTTTCGGCTACTCAAGAAGCTGAGGCAAGAGAGTCCTTGAATTCAGCCTGTGCAACACAGAAAGACCCTGTCTCGACAAAAAAACAAGCACCCCTAAACAAAACAAACAAACAAAGAACAAAAGAAGGAAATCTTAAAGTCAGTCAATCAATCAATCAATCAAATTGGAATAGATCATCCTGGCCTGGGGGTATTAAGAGAGCCCTTTGGGACTGACAGTTGATGTTACTTTAGACCCAGTTTAAGCCTCAGTTTCTGCACAGTCTTTGTCACCTGCTTGCCAGAATCAGCTGGTGTCCAGTCCTTGTAAGATGGGGCTATCTCCTTCCTGTATTACCTCGGTAGTTGGCCTTGGCATTCACACTGCCCATGAGAAACCAAAGGATAATTCAGATTCATAACCAAAGTGTCATTTAGGGCACATCTTGTTGTAGAAAGTGAAATCAAATGTTGAGGCAATTATGAAAATTATTCTGGCAAAGACATTTCTTTCTTCTTCATATGGATATTTCATGAAAAATTTTGGGGACTGTCATTAACCAGCTCATTACTTTAATTAACCACTTCATTATGTAAGTGTAGACACAGCTTTAAAATTATTGTTACTGTTTCTTCCTGTGTGTAAATAATGGTGGAGTAAAAATATTAATTTATGAATGTAATTGTGTAGGTGATCACTCTGAATTTACTCAGAACTAGCGATTAGTGCATGCAAATCAGCTATGACAAAAATCTCTCTGATCCTTTTCAGAATACAGGAAGAGTTAATTTGCAAGAATTCCTGCTGCTGGCCCATTTGATTCTTAAAAGTCACGTTCTTGCCTCTGAAAAGCAGAAACCCACTGCATTTGTTGTGAGCTTTATGATCACTCTTAATGCCCTGGCAAACACAGGAAATACAATGCTAACAAATCATCAGCCATTACCTAATTATATTTATCTAGACAGACAAAGTTGGGGGGAAAGGAGAGGATCGTATTTTTTTTTAAAGGCATTTCTTATTTGGCAAACAAAGATGAAATTTATAGCTTAATTATTCCTTGTAGTGCCATCCAGAATCTTTGCTGTTAATCATATCCAGGTCCTGAGAATTTTTTTTCCTCAAAGAGGTGTAAATGTGTATCAACTCCCAATTAAATCAGTACCCCCTCCAGTGGGAGTAGTGTTAATGGGATTTAAATGTTCATGAGGTTTCACTGGGCCCACGGTAGGGAAAAATTCTGACGTAGATGGAATGTCACTCCTTCAGCAATACAAATATCGGCTAACACAATAGTTCAACTACCTAGGACATCTTGGACTGTGGAAGTGACTAGAATTATTCATCTTCATTAAAAATCATGCTGTCATTCAATAGCAGCAGTTGAGTTGCCCTGATTGTTGGATAATATTTGGACATTTATTTCTATGTTACCTATTTCAAAATATACTGTTCAGAAGTTTGTAAGATGCATCTGCAGTTCTCTGTAAATGGAGCTCCATCCCCTGATCACTGTGATCACGTGTGTTCTTTTTAAAAATTTTCTTGGAGGCAGGGTCTCACTCTTGCCACTCAGTCTGCCAGGCTAGCATATAGTGGCACAATCACACTCAAGTGATCCTCCTGCCTCAACCTTCCAAGTAGCTACAACTAACTACAGGTGTGTGCCACCCCATGCCCTTATAATTAAAAAAATTTTTTGTAGATATGGGGGCCAGCTCTGTTGCCCAGGCTGTTGTCAAACTCCTGACCTCTAGAGGTCTTCTTGTGTACTGGGATTATAGGCATATGCCACCACACCTGTTGTGGTCTGCATATATTCTTTTAAAACAGTATGGAATGCTTCACAAATTTGGGTGTCATCCTTGCACAGATTATTCCAATTTCAGTATGTGTGTTGCGGAAGTGACACCTGCATATTCTTAACTCTTTGTGTGTCTTGGGTTTGGGGAAGATACCCAGGTGCTGGTGTCCCTAGACTACTTTGAAAAGACACAGACTGGAGTGGTTAGAGAAGACGAAGGTAGGTATCAAGTATACGTCTCATTTACTTACGAGTTCGATGGTTTGATTTTTATTCTTCCACTTAGTGCAACATCTTGACTTCTACACCAAAGAGAGAGTGGTTAATGTTTGGAGAAAAAAAAAACAAACCTTACCATATCACCACTTCCAGCTGTGACAGATACCTTATCAGAGGCTGATACCTAAGTGTCAGCCTTATGCTAGGCATTTTTGTAACATTATTTCTTTACTTTTAACCTTTTAAATTATATTATTTATTTTTAATACAAAGTATATTACACATTTCAAATTTTTAAAAATACAAAATGTGAAAATCCTCCTTGCTACACTGACCCTCAGCCTCTTGGTTACTCTTCCCACCCACAATGAATACGATCAGTCTCTTAATAAGTATACGGTATGATATGTACACAGATTTTTCATTCCTTAGGCACTTAAGGTTGTCAGTTTCTTTAGAGCTAATTTATATGTACATGTGTATATGTAAATGCATACATTATTTCCCTCACCCTTTTCAGGTAAATGTTAGTGTACTATATGCTCAGTTCTGCATTCAATGATATATCTTGGAGATGGTTCCATATCAATCCATCAAACATCTTTCTTAATCTTTTTTTTTATGATATTGTTCGCATCTACTGTAATTTATTTAGTCAGTTCTTTATTGACGGGCTTTAGGTTATTTTAAATCTTTTGCAATTACAAACAGTGCTGTCAATACATCATTTCTGAAGAGTATAAGTTCACCCGTAGGATAAACTCTGAGAACTGGAATACGTGGGTCAAAGAGTGAACAAACTTGTGGGACCTTTCTAACCACTGAACCATCTCACACACAAGAGCCCTTGGAGACGGGAAGCACCTCACTCATGGACACATGGTTATCAGACACTAAAGTCAGTGGTCACACAAAGTGTGTGCTTTTTCTAAATTTTCCTATTGTTCTCTTACTGGCTCATATGATTTTTCATCAATAATAAGATGAATTGAGTACTTACTATGTACACAGTAATGTCTTGTGGTATGTACTTTGGAGAATATGATAGAGTAGGACTTGGCCATGCTCCTCAGAAAGTTTACAATTGAGTGGTTTTCATAAAACATTTGAAGAAAGGAAGTGGGTGAGGGTACTGTATATATGTATATGTGTGTGTGTGTGTGTGTGTGTGTATACATATATGCCCCAACACATCCCTATTATCTGTCCGTATCTGTCTCTGTATATTTACACACACACACATACACATACACACATATGTACTTTAAAGTACATCCAAATAATGACTATGAATATTTAAAAAGAAAAAAAAGTTGATTATCTGTTTAATGAAAGAATATGCACATTAAAAAAACTTTTAAAAAGATAAAAGTAGGGCGGCGCCTGTGGCTCAGCGAGTAGGGCGTCAGTCCCATGTGCTGAAGGTGGCGGGTTCAAACCCAGCCTCGGCCGAACTGCAAAAACAGAAAAATAGCCGGGCGTTGTGGCGGGCGCCTGTAGTCCCAGCTACTCGGGAGGCTGAGGCAAGAGAATCGCCTAGGCCCAGGAGCTGGAGGTTGCTGTGAGCAGTGTGACGCCATGGCACTCTACCAAGGGCGTTTGTGTTAGACTATTTATCAACAAAAAAAAAAAAAAAAAAAAAAAAAAGATAAAAGTAATACAATGCTATTACAGGATAAGCATTGAGAAGAAAATA
>CAUYON010105880.1:0-29555 GCA_963573935.1 Arctocebus calabarensis | reverse complement strand
TAGTCCCAGCTACTCGGGAGGCTGAGGCAAGAGAATCGCTTAAGCCCAAGAGCTGGAGGTTGCTGTGAGCAGTGTGACGCCACGGCACTCTACCCAGGGCGATAAAGTGAGACTCTGTCTCTACAAAAAAAAAAAAAATTTCAAAGTTTATACTAATGGCCAGTGCCGGGATGTGGATTGGTTCCCCTCCTGTCCTTGTGCAACGTCCATCAGGTGAAAGCGCTGAGGCTGTGTGTTACTCACAATTAATCCTGCCTTTGCTCTTTATCTAAATCATTGCTGCCATCAACTATTCCTTCAGTATTATTTTAATAACAGTTTAATATTTTACTTTATGGGTGAGTATTTATTTTATCAATCTCCTACTTTTGACCATTAGATTGTTTTGATTTTTTTATGATCATTTCCCTATACATAATATTGTGTGTGTGTGTTTTTTTTTTTCTTTAAAGAACTACTTACTGTTTTGGAGATTCAGTAACATTGATACTGAAATGTATTGAATAATTTACATTCGAATAAATTACAAGTATTTTAATACTTTTCATATGTTTTGAAAATTGTCCTTTGAAATAATTACATTGCCATAGCACCGTGTGGAAGGCAACAGCCCTGAATACTGCCTATTAATTCTACGTTCCTCTGTATTTTCTGTTACTCTACTGCCTGACATTAGAATGAACATAGGATCAACATACCTGCGGTGTCCTTAATGCCAGAGTGCTTGCAGATAAACAGGGCACTAAAAACAAAAGCAACTAAATTACATCTTTATTATATTATTTTAGAAAATACTTCTCTTTAAATTTGAGGGTTAAGGCATACTGCGATATAGAAAAACATGAAGTTCTAACCTGGTGGTTTACACATTAACATATTTATTTCTGCTAAGTCTCTGTTCAATGTCTTCTTCACAAAAAAGCAAGGCTGATAGAGCAGCCCTTGGAACATCGCCAAGTTTATGACTAAGGGAAAAGAGCTGCTTCTTAATGCTTATGCTTGGAAATGCTGCATGATACTTGTTCACACATCCAGGGACAGAGCTAATGTTATGTCCAAGTATGGTTTCTATGCAGTGGTAAGCATCATCCTCCCCTTGGGAGTGGGCGGATGAAAGGAGCAATAAATACTTTGACAAAACTACAAGTTATCACATATAGTTCATAGGATACAATGAAAAAGCATATATAATAGTATTATTTACATCAATGCCTAGACCATTTAAATAGATGGAACTTTGATCCAATGGTTGGCAACCTATCAAACAACTCAACTGAATAGAACTGGTAATTCAGAGAACCCTGCTGAAGTTTCTTCAGTAATTTGTGATCTAATTTAGGAATCTACACAAAAATATATTTCAAAAATATTTCACTGGGAAAAAAGTTAGAATCATATCAACTATGTTGTTATTTTGAGAATACATACTTTGGTTAATAAATTAGCTTTTTATAAAGTAATTTAAAGACTCTGGAGTCATACATACATAGACAGACAAAACCATCTATATTTTCCTTTTTCTTTTCTTTTTTCTTGCAGTTTTTGGCTGGGGCTGGGTTTGAACCCACCACCTCCAGTATATGGGGCCTGCACCCTACTCCTCTGAGCCATAGGTGCTGCCCACACAATCCATATTTTCTATATCTTTATCTGTATATATATGTATCCATATCTATATATAGATAGACATGTGTGAGTGTATATTGTATCCACTTATATTTTCTAGTACTAATATATCTGACTTCCTAAGTGAGATAAATTTTATTTGAGACAATAAGCCCTTTAATCTTCTTAAGTCTTAGTAGTAAGTGAATAATCGTGAGAACCTATCTTAATTCTGATGGAAGAGTCTAGATGAGAAGGAAAGCAACAGATAGTCTTCCTGTGATGGGCAGAGGTAAGGCTGTTGTAAGACGAATTACAATAATGTTAAGGCTGATAAGTTCAGCCTAAAATCACTGTCTCACTACAGGTAGATTAAGAGCAGAAGGTGTTCGCTTCCTCCCTCCCATCCAACCCCAATGACAAGCTGCTACAACATAGCACCATCTTAAGACCAGAGCTATTTCTGATCCCACCCCACTCTGGGCCAAGTAGCTACACTGTTCTTCTGGCACCAGAGTTCCCAGAGTTCATCTTCCTCCCACTAGGCCCACATGTATGTCTGCAAAGCCACAGACTCGCTGTGCAAAGCCTGGGCCTATGCTGTGCCACATGTGACTCCTGCCCAGCTTAGCAGGGAAATCAACCCCTGATAGCCAGAGAAACTGGTGCACTGCCTGAAGCTAGCAGTGCAAGCATTGGCTTAGCCTCTGTGCACCTTGCCTAAACCAGGAAAGGCTCGCTGCGCTGCTCAGCAGCTAACATACCCCTTGTAAGAATATCTACACCCCAAGAGCAATTGTAGGTTGCAACAAAATAACAAAAACAACCAAAATAAATAAATGGGACCTGATCAAATTACAATGCCTCTGCACAGCTAAGGACACAATCAAAAGAGCAAATAGATAACCCACACATGGAAAAATATTGGCAGGGTATACATCTGAAAAATAACTGATGACCAGAATCTATGAAGAACTAAAGTAAATCAACAAGAAACAACCAAACAATCCATTACAAAATAAGCAAACACGAGAACAGAAACTTTTCAAATGAACATAGTGTAATTGACCACACACAGGAAAAAATTCTCTTTGTCATTAAGCAAATTGAAACCATAAAGCCTGAAATCTTTTTATCTAAGAACTGGAACAACATAAGGATGCCTACTGTCATCCACTTATTCAGCAAAGTACCAAAAGTTCTATCCAGTACAATTAGGGAAGAGAAATAAATATGGCCAACCAAATTGAAAAGAGAGAAATCAAATTGTCTGTGTCTGCAGACAAGATGATCTTATCTATAGAACAATCTAAAGACTCTACTGAAAATTGTTATAAATGATACAAAAATAAGTAGCATTTCTTTATAAGAACAACAAAAATATCTGGAAAAGAAACAAAGCAAGCAATCTCTTTTATAATAGCTCCAAAAAAAAAAAAAAAAAACCTAGAAATAAATTTAACAAAGGAGGTTAAAAATTTCCTCAACATATCTATAAAACACCCATGAAAGAAATTGGCAAAGTCAAACAAAAAAAAAAAAAAAAGAAAGAAAAGACATCTCATGTTCACAGACTAGAATAAATAATATTGTTAAAATAACAATATCACTGCCTAAAGCTATCTACAGATTCAATGCAATCCCCATCAAAACACCAATGATGGCATGGCACCTGTGGCTCAATGGGCTAAGGCGCCAGCCACATACACCTGAGCTGGCACGTTCAAATCCACCGAGCCTGCCAAACAACAATGACGGCTGCAACCAAATAAATGGCCGGGCGTTGTGGCGGGTGCCTGTAGTCCCAGCTACTTGGGAGGCTGAGGCAAGAGACTCGCTTGAGCCCAGGAATTGGAGGTTGCTGTGACCTGTGATGCCACAGCACTCTATCCAGGGTGACAACTTGAGGCTCTGTCTAAAAAAAAAAAAAAAAAAATCAAAAACAACAAATAAAAGAAAGAAACAAAAAACAAAGCTAGAGCATTACACATAGCACTAAATGACTTGAAAATATGCTACAAAGCTGTAGCAACCAAAGCAGCATAACGGCATAAAAGCACACATAAAGACCAATGGAACAGAAAGGAGAACCCAGAAATTAATTCATGCACCTACAGCAGCTGACTTTTGACAAAGGCAACATAACATTCATTGGAGAAAGAATAGTCACTTGAATAAATGGTGCTAGGAAAACTAAGTATCTACACACAAAAGAATAAAATGAGATTCTTTTCTCTTACCCTATCTAAAAATCAACTCAAAATAAAGTCCTAAATGTAAGACCTGAAACTGTAAAACTACTTGAAGAAATCATAAGGAAAATGCTTAGGACATAGATATAAGAAAATATTTTTTGTGAACAAACCCTAAAGAGCATAGGCAAAGAAAGAAAAAATAAACGGATGTGATTATATAAAGTCAAAAATCTTCACAGCAAAGGAAACAATCAACAAAGTGAAAAGACAACTTATAGAATGGGAGAAAATATTGGCAAACTATTCAGCCTGTAGTGCATGAATGTCTAGAATTTATAAATATCTCAATAATATCTTAATGGCAAAACACCAAACAATTCTATTTTTAAAAATGTGCAAAGAATCTACACAGAAATTTCTTAGAAGACATTTAAATGGCCACCAAATATATGAAAAAATTCTCAACATTACTCCTCATTAGGGAAACGCAAGTCAAAATCCCAGAGACAGAGCATCTCACTGCAGGTAAAATAGATATTATTACTAGCCAGGGGTTGTGGCAGGTGCTTGTAGTCCCAGCTATCTGGGAGGCTGAGGCAAGAGGATCACTCAAACCCAGGAGTTTGAGGTGCTGTGACACCACAGCACTTTGCCCAGGGTGACAAATTAAGACTCTGTCGCAAAAAAAAAAAAAAAAAAAAAAAGAAAGAAAAAGAAAAAAAGAAAAGAAAAGAAAAAAGGAGATATTATTTAAAAAAACAAATAATCTTAAATGTTGGTGAAAATATGGAGAAAAGAACACTCTTATACACTCTGGGTGGCAATGTAAACTAGGAGATTTAGTATGGAGAACAATATCTTGGCTCCTGAAAAAACTAATAATAGGACCCACACACGATCCAGCAATCCCACAGGAAACCACTACATCGAAGAGATAGCTACACCTCCACGTCTATGGCAGCACGTTGTCACAGCCAAGTTGTTCCTTCAACCCAGATATCCAATGACAGATGAACAGATAAAGAAAATGTGACATATACACTATGAGATACTATTCGGATGAACAGATGAAGAAAATGTGACATATATACACAATGAGATACTATTCAATCTTCAAAAAAATAAAATAAAATCCTGCCATCCACAATTATACGGAACTCAAGTACATTAAAGTAAGTGAAGTAGACTAGAAACAGAAATTTAGACACTGAGTGTCCTCACTCATATGCAAAAGCTAAACAAAACGATCTCATAGAAGTACAAAGTAGAACAGAGGTTAACAGAGGATAAGCAGATATAGGAGGGAGGTGGGAGCAGGAAGGATGCTTATAGGATGCAACACTGTGGCTAGATTGGGGGAATAAATACTAGTGTCCCACAGCACTGTGGTATGGCAATCATTTACAATTCTATATTAAAATAGCTAGAAAGGACATATCAAATATTCCAAAAGCAAAGAAATAATAAAAGCTTAAGATATATGGCGGCACCTCTGGCTCAAAGGAGTAGGGTGCTGGCCCCATATACAGATGTGGTGGGTTCAAACCCAACCCTGGCCAAAAACAAACAAACAAAAAAAAAGCTTGAGATTATTGATATATAAACTACCCTGACCGATCGCTACACATCGTATGGATTGAAACATCCCACTCTACCATTCTCACTCTACCATTCTTATGTGTCAGTTAAAAATAAATAATTAAGTCTATCCAAAGACTATATTAAAAAAAGACTCACCTATTGGTCAAACAGGTATCATTAACTGTGTGTTCCAGAGAACACATGAAGGGTATAGAATGTTAAGCAATGTACTTAGGACTGCACAGTTTACAAGGGTTCGACCTTGAATGTGACCCTTGTATGCCCTGAATTCAAGTTCAAGATTCTTTTACAAATCTGTGCTGGGAAATGGCATTTTATTACTGACTGTCACAGAAGATGACAGAGTACATATACACACAAATGCATGACCACACTAACTTACTTATCCCTTTCTATCTATCCTTCTAAGAAATATTAAAGAATGAACAAACTGTAAAATAATTTTATAGGATGTAGTAGGTCAGGTTACTTAATATATCACCAAGCAAGGAGACTATGCTACAAAACCAGGTGGTGTCCCTAGTGGAAATTATCCTACTGTCATCCTCTAACATGGGAGATACTTCCCCATCCTCCACTCCACAATGCCTTCTATTCAATGCTGATGCTGAAATTACCCTGGGTGTGCCAGGTAGAAAGTTTTGGTTCAAGGCAGGAGAGGATTTCTACTTGCTTCCTTAGGATTACTCTCTCAACTGACATAATGTCTCTTGACACCAGACCTCTGCCAGATGATAGAAGTCGTTTAAAAGCAGCTGAGACACCTTTGTCTAAACACCTGTCCTGGAAGTGTCCTCAGTAAATACATCTCAAATTAATCAATTAATGACTCCTCTGGTTCTTAACCAGCAGGTGTAAGATCTTTTAATGTGTATGTAGGCTATAAATGTGTGATTTAGGCAGAAAGATGAACAGTATGAACAGGAAGAAAGTAGAGTGATGCTGCTGAAAGTGAGCAGATTTCAGACCTCCAAGAGTCCCAAGATGTTCTCCTGCTGCCAATTGAGATGAGAAACATCTAATTGCTTGAATTACCTGGCATGCTACAAATTAGTTCTTACCTTACATGCATCCCAGAGATGCCAGAGATCGCATGGCTTATCATTCTCTCCAGAATGCATTTCTCATAAATAATATTCAGCTGGGGAAGTCGTGATATTATTGCCTTGATAGCTGGAAAAGTAGAAGGGTAGAAGCTACCGTTGCTAAAAAAATGATGATTTCCTATTTGCAAGGATGTAGAAAGTTATTAAAATAAAATTCTATTAGGGTGTATTAAAAAGGTACATTTTTTTTTGTTAGAAAGTAGAGCACTGTAATATTGTTTCTATACATGGCTGATCCTTTTCAGTTGAAATCTGGCCACTGAAGAGTGGCATAGAATATGGACTCCTTGAATAATATTCTCTGGACCAAAGACACATTTTTGGCTTTACAATCAGACATCAGGTGCTACCCTACTTCCACCCCCATTTGGATATTTTCATAGATCTTTTCAACAGAGGGATCAAATCCTACATTTGTGGGGTCTAAGTCTAGTACAATGTCAGACTTCTTGTTAAAGGACCCTGGCGATGAGTATGTGTATTCATATGTATTTGGAGAACATATGGTAAAAACTGAGACATTTATAATTCATTTCAATTGCTTTTCTGATGCTGCGTATCACTAGGTTCCCTTCCAGGGTCACAGCAAAGTCTCTACTCGAAAGCCTGAAGTTTAAAGTACATGTGCTAATGACACATACTGATTTCAGTTCTGTGGGTTAAAGATGCCCACCAGCAACGTCTACTCACACAGGACAAAACTGGACTTCTACAAATCTGGTCAAGGCTCTTGTAGTTGAGAAGAATTTTAATGTAGATATGAATGTTAATTATATGTTCCTTCAACTTAAAAGATAAAAGAGCTAGGGACACATACAAAAACAGGTGAAAATGCCAAGCTTTGTTCTGAATATGTTATGTCTAAATTAGATATGTGACATTTCATTATCAATATTACACAACCATGTGGCATCATGGCAATTTTGTAAAGCTACATTTCTGGCACTGACACAAGATTCCTTCTTTTAAAACGCTCTGGATTTTTGCAGAAGTTATTAAGTTTTCTCCTCTGTTGTCGACATACCAAACAACACTAGAATTTAGAGTCCTGTAGAGCCATTTGAATAAAAGAGTTAGTATAATTATGATTGCTTTTCCTTCTGCGTTCACGTTATTAAACATTGCTCTTCACATTAGGGTTTCTTCCTCCTCTTCACCACACCCTAGGAGTTTCGGATGGATAAATATTTATTTTAAATTAATTTTGATCAAGTAGCTGTTGCCCTGGGTAGTATTGGATGGCTAGGTCATTGCAGTAATCATTCAGCAATATTCCCCAAGCCGATCTTTCATCTACTTGTAATATAAAATCAATAAGGTCTAAACAAGAACTAAGATGGCATTTTAATATTTTGTAAAAAAGCATTTAGACTTTGAGTTGCCTCATTCAAAATACATTTTTAAAATACAGACAAAAAACATTGTCTATGGCTTATTTATACCCTAAAAATGCACCTTTTCAGGTAGTTAAGGCTCAAGTATACCTGATTGTAAGGTTATAGTCTATATTAGTAAACTTCAAGCAAAGCGTTGCTTGTATCTACTATTAGAAGAGTTCCCACAGGACATTGCTTCTGTAAGATAATATTCTACATGTGGATTAATAAATAATTATAATATACTTGCATCACTAATTTTGAGATTTATTTTCTGAGATCAAGAATGTAATAGTGTATTTAATTATTATTTAGTTTGCTTCACACACGTCAATGCAGGATTTATCCAAAATGTGCTGATAGGTTTTATAGCATGTTTTCTAGAAGATTATCTATACACCTGAGTTTTTCTTCGTTATTGGTTAAACAATAAAGGTCACATAAGAGGTCAAAAGTTCTAATTTACTTTTTGTATAAAAAAAACTGTCCAAATAATATCTTTTGCTACTTATATTCTTATTTATTCAAAGAGAAATATTTTCTTTTTTATTTTTATTAAATCATAATTGTGTACATTGGTGCAACATGGGGCACAATGTGCTGACTTCATATACAATCTGAGGTATTTTCATTGATTTAACATAGGCTTCATAGCCTTTTAATCACTAAATGAAGACCAAAGGGAGATATTTTCTAAAGAAATCTCTGATCCTCTCTTTCTTTCATTTGATTAGAACTAAAAAGCCTGAGACCCCAGAGACAGGCAGCAGTTTCATCACTGGTTAGCAAATTTCCTGCATTATATGCCCAGGAACCTAAAATGATGCCTGGGAAGTAATCTCAAAGTAAGCTCAGGAGGTATTTCAAGCCAATGACCTTTCACTGAGTAAGGTTAAACTGACAAAGGCCATAAAAGATCCACTGCTCCTTTGAGAAAGCCTTCATTTCAGTCTGGACAATCAAAAGACCCAATCACTGCTTTGGTAATATTTACAGATCCTATGTAAACAGGTCAGGTTGTTAAACTAACCTACCTCTGCCGAGCACATGGTGACATCTCAAGTCAGTGACTAGATGCAAGTCAGCCAGCTTCCATTCAAACTGCTGAGTCAAATATTACCCACCACATCCCGAAACAAATCACTTCCCCCTTTTCCCTAAAGAAATTTTCCATCACTGCCACTATAATCCCTTACCAGTGTCACTATGTTTATCACTATGTTTCTGAGATGCAACTTAACCTACATAACCATATATTTGAATTCCTAAAGCTATCCAAATTTATCATAAAGTTGGTTCTTTCATTTTATAAAGGTAGTGTCATTGTTAAATATTTATATAAATCTAATTTTTCTGTCTATGAATTACCATCATTTATAGAAATCAATGATTAAGATATTCTTGTGTTTTGCAAGTATGTAAGTTAGAAATTTTTTAAATCATTATGAAAATATTAAAATGCTACTTTTAAGCTATTATATCTCCAAAATGCCTTACTTACTACAATCCCAGCCTAGAATTTAGGAGTGAAAATATTTGTGTCAGCAAATACCATATTGAGTAAATCGAACAGATATTTTCGTTCTGAACTATCAAATTGGTAGCTTGAATAAATTATTTTAGATAACTATTATTCAACAGAGAAGGTCTTTCCCTATTTTTGACTATTCAACAAACATGCAAATAGAATCTGTAATTAAAAGTTTCTGCAACTATTTTTTCATCATTTTAGGAAGCAATTACCAAGATGTCCTGTAACCCATCTATCACTCAACCTGCATATTTTTTTGCTATGTATTGATCATGCCATACTTTAACACACTTAAAGAACTCAAGGGTGTTGCCATGTTCTGTGTTAACCTTTTTTGTCTGTTTGCCATGTTCTGTGTTAACCTCTTTTCCCTTGTCACTGCTCCTTTCAACATGGCGATCATTTCTTCTTTGCAGGGAGACCTCAGATAGGCAGAACCATATCTGCAATATTGTGCTTGTCATAAATGTTCTAATTTTTGAGGAATGTTGAAAAAATAGTCTCATACGAGGTAATAAAATTAGTATGTAGGAATTTATCTGATAAATATGTAAATAAATATTTTTAAGGATGGTCAGGGTACAAGGAGACAAAAGCCACTTAAACACAAAAGATTGCCATGTTAGAAAGGATTCTGGCATGGCTCAAATATTTAACCCAAAACATTTAAGTAGTATCACAGGAAGGAAGAATTTGATTCAGGGAAAGATAAAAGATTCAAAATTATAGCTCTATAAAAAAACTTTTTTGAGACAGTCTCCACCCCGCTCACTCCCAGGGTGGAGTGCAGTGGTGTCACCCTTTTCCTCACTCACAGCAACGTGAAACTCCTGAGTTCAAGACTCCTCTTGCCTTAGGCTCTGGGATGACAGGCAAGAGCCACCACACCTGGCTAGTTTTTCTATTTTTAGTAGATACTGATCTTGCTTTTGCTCAGGCTGGTCTTGAACTCCTAAACCCAAGTCATCCACCGGTCTCAGCCTCTCAGAGTACGAGGATTATAGATGTGAGCTACCATACCTGGCCTCTGTAAAAATGTTTAAAGTTAACATCTTTTTCTTCTTATTTTTTTCCAAAGTCTCAAAAAATAGACAACTCAATATTTATAAATAAAAATAAAAGAAAATTTCAAAAAACAGATCATGCCAAATCTTATAGACAATAGAAAAAGAAGATACTTCAAAATCATTCTACTTCATTGGGATAGAATGTGTCAACTTTTGTGTTTAAGAGGCCTTTGTCTCCTCATACCCTGACCATCCTTAAAAATATTTCTTTACATATTTATCAGATAAATTCCAACATATTAATTTTATTATCTTGTATGAGACTATTTTTTCCAACATTCCTCAAAGATTAGAACATTTATGACAAGCACAATATTGCAGATATGGTTCTGCCTATCTGAAGTCTCCCTACCAAGAAGAAATGATCACCACGTAGAAAGAAGCAGTGACAAGGGGAAAGAGGTTAACATGGAACACGGTAAACACTGCTGACTCCACACTGAACCTCAGCGTCAAAGCACTCTATGTTAGACAGACTTTTATCTGACAATGTGAATGTTACTTTTTTTGCATTATTATTGTTATTATTGCTCAATATTTTGCTGCATCAATAAAAAACTTTTAAAGTTTCATAAATAATGTTTGAATCTGTAAATTCTTTCAAATCAAATTTCAAATTTAACAGTATTTAAAAGTGAGCCTTTAACCTCAAACTTGAAAAAAATTAACAAGCCTAGAGCTTAGGTGCCTGGACAGAAAAAGCCTTCCTGGCTTTTAAATTGCTGCTTCTAAACGCCTGTCCTGTCCTGGTCAGAAGAACTTTGATGTGAGCAGCTAGCAAAAACTCCTGGGGAGCAGTGAGTAAGAGGAGTCTGATAACATGCAGACCTGTTTTCTCATGTATGAACTGAGGGTGCCCAGAAAGTCATGGGAGGCACTTATCACAGAGAGAACAAGGCCACGTGCTTGTCTTGAGTGAAAGGATGCATATAACTGGTATCACCTTTCTGAGAACATTTTAGAGCAAACGGAAGCAAAGACCATTTCTGACTGACCATCATATAGAAAATCCCAGGTTTCTTAATCACTTCCACAATAATATCGGGCAGCAGTTCTCAGCCAAATGCGGCACTGATTACCATTCAGAGAAGCATCAGGCAGGAACTGTTGACCTCTTTTGGGTTTCTGTAAATGTTTCATAAGCTTTTGTCCTCTGAGGATGATCAAGAAAGAAATTATGCATTTGGAGTATAATAAAGCAAGTTTCTCTTTTCTAAAGATTCCACAGAGAGTTCACAGATTATAGAATTATTATTTTGACCACTTGAGTTTAGTGCTGGATGGGATGTCAAATAGAAACATTTCTTTAAATAAAAATTTATTTTATTTTTTCTTGAGCTTAGCACTTGATGGGATGTCAAATAGAAAAATATAACCATGTGTCATCATGTAGCTACAAACACTGGCAAGATATTTCATACCGTGATAATTACAAGAAAATGACGTAGTCTAAATAGCGCTTCTCGCATGCTCCCAATTGCTCTGGCAATGTGAAATTTGGTCTTTGTCCATCTTATAGTTCGGGGCATAGAGGGAAAAAATAAGAATGATTGATTGTTATTTTAGTATTTCTAGTTTTAAAAAAAGAAGACTGAGACCTGGCCTGGCTTTATTCTTTCTGGATTTCTTATCTATCACTTTGTACACTGATAAATGGCTATGATATACTTTGCTTCTTGGAGATATATGAATAAATTTATGACCTGGCTAGCAGCTTGTGGGTACATTCTTTAGGATTTATCAGCTCTAGATACAAGTGTAAGTACAGAGAAATATGAGCTAAGAACCATAAAATCTCCTAAAGACATCTAATGTCATTTTCTCTAAAGAATTTTCTTGCTAACTTTCCTTTTGCCAACTCTCAAAAAAAAAAAAGTAACACTCTATTTCCTTTCAATTTATATAAATCATGATTGTAATGCTTGATTATCTTTAAGTACAACTTTTTTCTTGTCCCCTTTAATATTTGAAATTCCTTGGAGTAGGGCAAGTCACGTGTCTTTCCAAGTATTTGGTAATGTGATGTGGGCACCTGCCCCTTCACCAGTATATGAAGGTGACTGGTCAGATCTTATTACAGGCTTTTTCATTCACAGACTTTCAGGCAGTCATACAGAGGCTCAAGAATAATGCTGGGAAATCTGCTTTTATAGTGTTGGCTAGAGGAGGAGAAAAGCCGCCACTGTTGAAATTCTGCCAAGATCTGCCTCTTCTATTTCTCCTGGGGAAGAAAAACCTTCATACACATGGGAAATCTGCCACCTTCTAAGCACTGGTAGAAACCTCTGAGCAGTACAGTATATGCTGTTTTCAAGGGGCCTATTTTAAGTAGAAAAACATACATACATTAAAAGGATGAAAAGAATAGGCAATATAGATAATAAATAAAACAAAGACAGAGAATTACATAAATTTCAGGCTGAGGAGAATGAAAATCAATGACTATTATCAGGGAGACCTCACATAAGGATAAAGGGATGAATTCCCTAAGCAGACGTAACCACCGTACATGTGTGTGCACCTATAAACAGGGGTCCACGTGGACGAGGTGAAAGCTGATGGCTCTGAAGGGAGAAATAAAACCATTGGCATTGTATTTGTTGGATTCAACAATCTTCTCTCAACAACTGATACAATAGGTGAGAAGAAAAGCAGCAAGGATCTAGGTGACCTGAACAACAGTAATGACCAAGTTGGTCTACTCGAAAGTTATAGAAGACTCAACTCTAAAGCTGCAGAATATACTTCCTTCAGTGGGGCACATGAACATTTATGAAAAATTGCCATTAGCAAGCCTTAACTAATTTAAAAGAATATAACTTATACCAGGTGTGTTTTCGGATCATATCAGAATTAAACTAAACATCAGAAACAGAAAAAGGTTTGGATATTGAGCAAAAATATTTGGAAATACAGAACTATCCCTTTAAACAAACTCTTTGGTGAATCAGGAGGACTGATGGGAAATTTTAGGAGCATATTTAATTAAGCAAAAATGAAAATAAAACTTCAAAATTGTCAGATGTAGTTGACATGTTTAGAAGGAAATTTATAGCATTAAATGCTTATATTAGAATCCGTTACCTCAGTTTCCATCTTAATAAACTAGAAAGTAGATGAATTAAAGCAAAAGAAGATAATATATATCTACATATATATGTCTATGTGTGGGTATATATAGAGAGAGAGAATAATGAAGATTAGAATAGAAATTAACAAGTCAAAAGCAAAAAAAGAAAATTAATGTAACAAAAACTTAGTAGTTGAAAAGATGAATGAAAAGAATATAACAATAGCCACAATGAACAAAATAAAACAAAATGAAAGTATTAGAAAAATGACAGACATTTCCAATATAGGAATAAAATAGAGATATCACTGAGAGTCCACATATATTCAAAGGAAAACTAAAGAAACAAGATGTTGAACTCTGTGCATATTAATTTACCAACCTAGATGACATGCTTCAATTTCCTGTAGGATATGATTTAAAAACTAACTTAGGAAGAAGAAGATAACCAGAAAAAACCTGACATATGAAATATAAATTGGATATTGTCATTAAAATGCCTATGAAGAAGAAAACTGCCAAACTAGATGGTTTCACTGATAACTTCAACCAAGCATTTAAATAAGAAATAATACCAATTTAATGCAATCACTTCCAGATAAAAGGAAAGGAAAGAAGGTTCACCTGTTCATTTTGTGAGTCCAGTGTTACCTGAATATTAACTCAAACTGACAAAAATATTCCTGAAAAAAATTAAAAATCTTTAGACTGATGATTAAACAACAACAAAAAAAACTTATGTAAAAAGCCAGATTACAGTATGTTAGGCTTTGAGAACCACACAGAATCTGTCAGACTGCAAATCCTCACCTTCGACACTGTATCATAAGAGCACCCACTGATAATTTATAAATCAAAATCCAATGTCATACAAAAAGTTTTTATGAAAGATGAGGTTACCAATTTCACAATATATAAGGTAAATATGCAAAACTCAATTTTATTCTTATACAGCATAAATGAACAAGTGGAATTTAAACTTAAAATGTAGCTAACAATAGAAGCAAAGAAAGTGGAATCTTTGGTATAAACTTACAAAATGTGTGCAGGGTGTATATACTAAAAAATGAAAAATACTGGAAAAAAACAAAGGATAATTTAAAGATAGAAAGATATCCCAAACAAGATCGGGTGTTGATGGGTCCACATTTATGGTGCATCTTAGAAGGGTACAGGTGAAACTTACTAAATGTAGAATATAAATGTCTGTACACAATAACTAAGAAAATGCCATGAATGCTATGTCCAACCAGTTTGATGAAAATATTTCATATTGTATATAAAACCAACACATTGTACCCCATTATTACATTTATGTACACAACCATGATATAATAAAAAAAAGAAGAGGAAGAAGACCAAGTATAGTGTCTCATGCCTGTAATCCCAGCACTCTGGAAGGATGAGGCAGGTGGATTGCCTGAGCTCACAAGTTCAAGACCAGCCTGAGCTAGAGAGAGACCCTGTCTCTAAAAATAGCTGGGCCTTGTGGCTGGCGCCTGTAGTCCCAGCTGCTGGGGAGGCTGAGATAAGAGAATTGCTTATGCCCAAGAGTTTGAGGTTGCTGTGAGCTGTGATGCCATGGTACTCCACCAAGGGTGACAGAGTGGACTCTGTTCTAAAAGAAAAAGAAAAAAAAAAGATTTCAATTCATTCACACACACACACACATGCAGCAAATTGAACCTGTATTATAACAATCACTCCAAACTGTGAACAACAAAGATCCCAGATTTTCTGAACCAAGTCAATCAATAAGGTAATCATGACAGATTCATTCAATGGAATACTGATGCACTTTAAAGAGGAACATCCTACATGGAAAAAGGCAGCCCTAAAAGGCTCCATATTACTCGATTCCATTTACACACTGTCCTTAGATAGAAAAGGCATGGTTACAGGAATGGTGACTCTGTTCTGTCAAGGGAATTGTACTGTAATGAGTAAATACAAAGATAAAAAAATTATGAAATACTGGGAAACAGATAAATAGGAAATCTCTTTACTATTTTGAAACTCTACTATAAATGTAAATTATTTCAAGATAAAAATTTAAATGAAAAGGGATTTTAGCTAGGCTATAATGAAATGCATGTGTAAAGGAAAATAATATTATCAAAATAATCCAACACAGGTAATAAACACCAAGAAAGATCAATATTCAATTTATATAGTTAATGTAATTATAATTTATGAAATATTTTGAGTATTATAGGACAGGGTCTGACTCTATTACCCAGGCTTGTGTGTGGTATTGTCATCATAACTCACTACAACCTTAAACTCTTGGGCTCAAGTCACCCTCCTCTCCTGCTTCAGCCTCCCCAGGGGCTGAGACTAACGTGTGTTCTACTGTGCCTGGCTGATTTCTGTTTAATTCTTTTGTACAGATAAGGTTTTGTTATGTTCCCCAGGCTGGTCTTAAACTAATGGCCTCAACTGTTACTCCTGCCTTGGTCTCCTGAAGTGCTAGGATTACAGTCATGAACTACCATGCCTGCCCTAATTATTGAACTATTTTTATAAACGTAATTCTATTTACCATTCTGTCCTAGGCAATTATAAGTATAATCGCTTTACAATGCTAAAATACCTTTTGCCACAGTAATAACACACATAGAAGACTTTAATTTAGTAGAAGAGAAGCCAATTTTTTTTAGAAATATACATTTTTCTTCAGCGCTGACTATATAGTACAAATGATTTGACAAAGCTAATTCAATTATATTAATATGATCATAATCTCTTTAAATATTGAGAAGTAACATCATTAGCACACAAAAAGTATGTTGGACTATTTAGGTAAATGTTAAACAAATTAAAATATAATGCATGTGGAGTATAATAATTACAATCTAAGAGGACCATTTCTGTTTGTGTGATACTCAAAAGATAATGTAAAGACTATATAATACCTAGTATTTAATTAATAAAATATTTTACCAAATATTTTTAAAGCTGAGGTACAATTATTAGTGTTGAAACAAAAAATAAAGTTGTTTTATATAAAGAGGAATTGAATGGATTCTAAGCTTAGGTTAAAGCTAAGATTATATAATAATACTTTCAAGTATCATGGCATAAAAATACCAGTGGTAAAATGACTTTTCACTGCTAAAAATATGTAAAATATGTATAACCTAATTTTCTTCAGCATGTAGATCATAACCTATCATCAAATCACAGACCATTGATTAGTATTTTATTTATAATAGTAAGTTACATGCCAAAGAATAACATTAACTTTTGGAATACTTTCAAATATCTTGGATAGGCTATAACTTAAGTAGTTTTTAATATTTCATATTAGATAGAAATCTCAATACCTATAGTGTTATATTTAACCTCAAAGTAGAAATTGAAGAACTACAAATTCACACCCAGTGTTTACCTAGCGAAAAAAGATAGATGATAATCTTCTCATATAACTGAATCTTTCTTATTTGAAGGACTAAACCAGTCTTATCGACTTTAAACTCTGTCATGGTTACTATTACTGGAAATTGTGTCCCCCCAAATTTCATATGTTGAATTCCTCAAAATGTGACTTTACCTGGAAATAGGGTTATTACAGATGGACTTAAAACCGAGGTCCTACTGGAAGAGGGAGGTCCCTAGGTTAACAGGGAAGGTGCTCTTTCAATATGGAAATATCTGGACAGATTCCTACAGAAAGAACAGCCCGTGAAGATGAAGACTGAGATGGGATGTCACCTCTACAAACTAAAGAGATCAAGGATTGCCAGGAAAACACCAGCAGTCAAGGAGCATGCAGAAAAATATCTCACAACCCTCCGAAAAAAGTAACCCCACAGACATTTGGATTTGGAACTTCCAGCCGCCAGTACGCGAAGCCAGTCAGTTTTGAGAGTTTAAGGCTCCTTGTTTGTGCTACTTTGTTAGAACAGCCCAAGAAAACCGACTCGGATATTTTCAGTCTTGCTCCATTCCTGAACCCAGGGTAACCCGGGCACAAAGTCAATTAGTTTGTCTCTAAAGCACTGTCGCATTTATAGCCTCAGTATTTCAAATTATAAAATTTCCTTGGCCCTTCCACCTCCTTGGTAAAGTCTATATATGATACGGCTTTTTCACAAGGTTTTTACTTGTTGTTCTAAGTCACTCAGGAAAAGTCATTCCCAGTGCCTCTTAATCTTAGCAAAATATGAAATAGCACTGTTGACATTCCTATATTGTTATGTGTAAAAGAGGAGAACCATTTCTCCTGCAAGTTCAGTTTTTAGCAAATCTCTTATTATGAAAAGATAGATCACCTTGGAACCCAAATCATGTGATTCCATTACTGTTTGCTGTGGTGCCTAATTCAACCTGACCACCTTGGATGTGGACGCTCCTTTTGCATTCACCTGAGAAAGCAGCTCTGGCTTCTTCCCTTTCTCAGCTGAGCTAAACCAACCATCCCCTTGAGCAGGAGCCTGACTTTAAAATGTGAAGAGGCTGAGATGCTTCCAAAACACCTTAGCTAGTGGTAACGAATCATGACATCTGTCTATGGCCATCTACATAAAATAGATAGGTTTTATGATGCTAAAAAGAAAAAGTTTGCTGAATAAAAAAATGGTGTGAAGAAGTGAAATGAAAGATTCTCATGGTATTCTTTAAATTATTTATCAAATGCCTTTTGTGTACATTATACATATACATTATATATCACTAAGTATCATGTCCATGCATTCAGAGCATATAACTTTAGTTTTGTTAGAAAGATGATTTCTGTGATGCAGAATGTAAACAACACTATTGTATTTTTAAAACTATAATATTTTTGTTTTCTGTGGCCATCAAAAGAATAACACATAACAAGCTGGGACAGTTGTCAGGGGTTGGCAGTCTGGAGCCACCACATCGAGCTAAATTTGTGCCACTGCCCACTTTGTGAATAGGTTTGTTAGGATACAACTGTGCCAGGTGTTCATGTATTGTCTAAGTCTGCTTTTCTGCCATTGCCACAGAAACCATTTAGCTTGAAAAGCCAAAGTAAAATATTTCCTATCAGAATTTTTACTAAAAAATTTGCCACCCCCTGCCAACAGAAAACAAAAGCCTCAGCCTCTTCAAATAAAAACATGCTAAAATTCCTTTACAATACAAAAAAACAATTAACTAATGTAAACAAATAAACATTTGAATTAAAAAATTAAAACAAAAGTTTTTTTTTTTTTTCCTGAAACTTCAGGTCAAAAACATGGGTATGGGATTATACACGGGAGAGAAATATACAGAAAAATACTGTAAGTAGTAGGTGTAAGTGAATTTGTTGAAAGACAATATACAAAAAATCCAACTTCATTTCTATACAAAAACCCAAATGAATAATAAAGTTATAATGTCTTATCATTATAATACAATCAGACAACTTGACATAATTAGGGATATATTTAGTGAAATATATTCAAGACCTATTCCTTAATATGATAGTATGTTGCTGAGAAATATTGAAAAGGACTTAGGTAAATGGCAAGCTATATCATATTTCCTGATTGAAATACTTGATATTAAGATATCCATTTTTCACAAAATAATCTGTAGAGTCAACAAAATGGCTATCCAAATCCTAACATAGAAATTAGGAAGTGCTTTTAAAGTGTGCATGAAAGTGCAAAGGACCTAACACAATATCTGAGGTCTTAAGTACACTGCCTTATTTCAAATATTATTATACTGATAGAGTAACCATTGGTGAGGAAGATGCAAGAACTTAAAAACAAACGGATTAATAGAACTAATGGGGCTGAACAGACAACCCCGAGATAGATCAGCACTCGCTTAAATATTCCTTGGGACACAGAGCACAAAAAGCACGAAATGTAAGACAAACAAGTTCAAGTTAGACTAGGTCACATTTTAAAGTTCTTGTCATTAAAAATCACCATTAAAGGGCGGTGCCTGTGGCTCAAAGGAGTAGTGCACCAGCCCCATATGTCGGAGGTGGCGGGTTAAAACCCAGCCCCGGACAAAAACAGCTAAAACAAAAAAATCACCATTAAAAATGCCATATCTTGGGGAAAATATTTACTGTCACTCTCTCAGACTGTATATAGCAAAGGATGTAAATAGTTATTTCACGAAGATAAATATATAATGTGAGTAATTGCACAAAACATGGCTCAATATCAATCCTTTTTCATATCATATACTCTATGGAATGACTAAAATTATATTTTAAAAGGCTGAAACTGCTAAATGTTGGTGAGACACATTACGAGCAATCACACCCCACTGGTGGTAATGTTCCAGGTGCAACCACTTTGGGTAAAGATAAGGCAGATTTTTTTTTCGAACTAGAAACATACCTCTACCAGGCAAGCTGTATGCTCCTAGGACTTTATCCAAGAAAGATGAAAATATATGTCTGCCAAATCTCCAGAAATTTAATATTATTTCTATTCATAACAGTCGCAAACTAGCCATAACACAAATATCTACCAAAGAGCCTGGTTTAAAAAACTGTAGTTTTTTTTTTTTTTTAAATAAGTGGAATATTATTAGTCAATGAAAAAGGATGAACTGTAGACACTTAACCATCATGAATGACTCTCAGACATTACAGATAAATGAAGTCAGACTCCTGCAGGGACACACACGCAGGAATCTGCGTGGATAAGAATCAGCAAAAATGGTTTCTTTTCCGTGAAAGGAGGAGAGAGCAGTTTGGCGAGTATCACCCAGAACATTTCTGTGTTGAGAGGAATATTTGTTGGTGGGGCTGGGCTTGCGCTGGCATCTGCAGGGATGTGCTTCATATCTTATTGTTTGCCATATTTTTAGCCACCGTGGGCCATGATCAACTGGACCATGAAAAGTGAAATTGCAGGTGAAGGTGGGACGCTACATGGGCCCCGGATCAGGAGGGCGTCAAATGAGATTTTAAGACTTTCTTCTTGAAATGTAAAATTATTAAGTTGTGTGGTAATTTACAGGACAACGTATTAGAATTTCTCTCCCCTGTGTTTAAGTTATATTCACAGCAGCTCAGTACCTCTGTTCGCTGGTTTTTTGTTGTTATTGCAGGTTTTGTTCTTTTAACTTTTATTCTTTGGTGTTCCCATCAGGATTTGGCCACAGGGTCATGTTTGCCCAATTGGTTGCTGTCAAATATTGCCTTTCTCTGTTCACGGCTTTCTTTTGATTTAACTTTAGTTTGCTTTTATTAAGGAATTTTTCATTTACCAAGTGTTTTCTATTGCTAATTATGTAAAGCCTCATAAATAAAATAAATACCATTTTCTTTTTCTTCTCTTTCTTTCTTCTTCTTTTTTTTTTTTTTGTGGTGGGCAATTTAAGCATATTTATTTCTAAGTCCAATTCAAGGAAGCCCAGTTTTATTTTTATTTGCGGATTGACATGTGAGCCTTTTGCTTCCCATTAAAGAGTCTTATTTTTGTAAAAGGCGAAAGATGTACATAATCTGAAGAGAAACCGGAGTGTAAGCAATATAACTGGAGTTTATTTTTGGATAAACATTTCCCTAAGGGTGAATATTTGTGCAACCACAAACACAGCTTTGTTGAAAAGAAACTTCAGCACCGGAGTGGGCAGGTGTGTGGTGTAAGGCCAATTGCTCTCCCGCCTGCCCGAGTCCGTTTGGATGGGCTGATGGGAAGAGAGCCAGGAAATTTGGGAAACCGTCTTGTTCCGGCCTTCCCTGATTTTCAAATTCTCGTCATTGTGCCTACCTGTTGCCTCTGCCTTCTTTCTCCCTACATAATCCCTCCAAGAAACTCCGCAGCCCAGTGAGTTCCACGGCGACGCTGAGGCTGCGGTCTGGAGCTGGTCCCCCGTGCAGGAATAAATAGTGCTGTGTCCTGGAGCCCCGGGGGGACTGGGGCGAGCTGAGCTGGAGTCTTGCAGAACACGGGTGAGTCGAACGCGCGCTGGGGCTTCCCATCTCTCTACCCTTCCTGGCTCTCCGGTGGTCAGCGGGAAATAAGGGGTGTGGAAATCACAGTATCACATTTAACATTCTGAATATTAAAATTCAAATGTCTAGGAAGTCCTGCGGGTCCTAAGTAACATACAAAAGGAAGGAGAAGGGAGGTTCACTTGCTGGGCGTCCTTCCTAGGACCGAGTGACCAGGCGGGGCCTCCGCCGCCAGGAGCTTGCAGGAGGGCAGGGAAGGAGAGAAATGGCTCTACATCTCAAAAGCCATTTTTTTTCCCCCTTCTTAAAATCAGAATTTCAGGTATATTTATATTTACACCAGTAATTCTCTGTTGCTTGGGATGGTTTCACATAGTTCTGCCGACGTTTCTAAAAGCCTTGCTTTTGTGTCTGTGGTGGTTACACCTGTGCTTAGGCCCGTACTAAGAAACACCGTTGGAGGTTAGCATTGCTTTCCTTATGTTTTGCCTCGCTTACGATTTTCTCCAACATTTTCAAGCTTCATTAATTGAAAGGAAAATTACCAAAAATGTTGGGAAGTCTAAATTACACTCAGCAACAAAAATAGCAATTTCCGCTGTCTCTCATTGTTTGAATGCAGACTGAATTCTAAGCAAGCCCTACTGTACCTACCATGAGAATAGGGTAGATTACAAACCTGCCCTTTCCTCCTGTCTTACGTTAAAGGAATGGCCACCCATTCGGAGTAACTGCAAAACACAGGAAGGAGAAAGCATCATTTCCCAGCTTCTATGAGATTTAGAAATCACTGCTGTTATGGGGTTTAATCACTCTCATTCTTCAAAGAGACAACTGCAAATGACTTGACCACAAAATAATCCTTCTTCCTTAAAATTCCGGTTACCTTCTTGAATTTAATACTTTTATCCATTAGTGAAACTAGCTACCAATGAAACGCTATTTCTCTCAATTAATTTAAATAAATTTCCACTAAATTCAAAGGGAGATTACTTTCTTTTTTAGCTTTGCTTTATAGGCATCTATCAGACACAGTTATTGATATAGAGTTTATTAGAAACAGAAAAAGTAAATTGTACAATGAATTGAATACCAAATGGTTTTAAAAGGAACCTTTTGATAATTGCCATGATATAATTCACTACATATAATTTTCCTCTCGTTTTTATTTTTTCTCTTGAAGTAAAGCAATGCTGGCAAATAATTCCTTCTATAAAAGTTTTGTACTTATGGCTGCATCTCAGAAATTTTCTCTACTATGCTTCTGATATGAAAGAGACAAATTAATTTCCTTTTACTTGGTTTGTCTGAGTGAGGTGAGCACATGCACAGAAGCCATGGTACCCCAAGTATGATTATTTGTACATGAAATCTCACAAATACTGTATATTAGATTGATTATAATAGGACACATTAAACCACATGTCTTTTGTTTCAGACTTCTTGTAGTTAGCACGGGGTTTCATACCATATTATAATATGTATGAGTACTTTGTTCTTATTTAACTGATGAGTATTCTATGTGTATTTTTTCATTCACTTATAATTGAAACACATTTGCGTTGGGTCCGCCTTTTGCCCATGTGAATAGTGCTTCTATGACAAGCTTGCACAGTGCGTTTGTTTGAGCATTACCCGTTGTACTTATTTTGTATATATGCCTAGGAGTGGCAGTTCTGGGTCTGTACTTATTTTGTATATATGCCTAGGAGTGGCAGTTCTGGGTCATACATTCATTTTTTGTTTAATTTTGTAAGCCGCCACCAGAGGAGGAGCAACTCAATATTGCTATCAGGAAATTATGGGGCCTCCAAATTCTCTACATCGTAACCTACACTTTTGGTATTTTCCATGCACATATTATTGGTTCCGTCATCCTAGTGGGTATGGATGTTGTTTCTGTGGAGTTTTAACTTGGATTTTCATAATGTGCAATGATGTCACGGAGCTGTCCATGGGTGTGTTGGCCTTTCAGTAACCTTCTGTGAAGAAACATCCATCCACTTTAACTATTTCCTAATTGATGTGTTGCATCTTGTGTTGTTGAGCTGTATATATTCTTTATATATTGTGGTCAGTAGATCCTGGCTAACTATGTGTTTTGTAAATATTTTCCATATTTTATGGGTTGTCTTTTTCACTTTCTTTAATTGCCAAAAACTTATAATTTTGAGGATGTATCTATTTTATCTTTTGCTGCTTGTGCCTTTGATGTTCCAGGTAAGAATCTACTGTCAGATATGAGGTCAAGATTTACCGCTGCTTGTCTTCTAACAGTTTCATGAATTTATTGCTTATATTTATGTCATTGATCTATTTTGCATAAGCTTTTGTGTTCATTTTACATCTAAAATGATGAAAAGGTAATCTCTATAGGAAATAAAAAAATACATGAAGTAAAAAGTTAAGATTGTTAGATCAGATAAAAATTTACATCAGTTTCATGTGGCTTGTGAATATAATCCTCTATAAACTACACACAATAATTAAAAGCAATATGCATTCAAACATTAGCTAAAATAGCTGATATGCTTCCATAATATCATATAATGCCTCGATTATTTTTATTTTCAAACTTTTTAATTCTAAATATCAGTTACAGAAGTATATTTCTATAATTATATATATGATATGCAATTATCTATTTGAGATACTCCAGAATTCCAAGAATCAAATGGACCTCAGTCAGTTAAGATTTTACAATTTGGGGCAGTTACCCTGCAATGTTAAAGAAAGGAAAACACTTCGTAGCTCACCTTGTCCTCATTCTGCTTTGTTGGGAAGTCATCTAGCCTTTCTTATTTTTTGTTTTTCTATCTAGGAAAAACATATATATGCACATGCATATATACTATATATACACACACATAAACATATATTATTATAGAAACATAGGTTATATATATGTAAATGGGGGCACTCTTGTTATAACTGATGAACCATGTGGATACATTGTTACTAATCACAGTTCCCATCCTCGTCCTCTCCTTCTATCCTGTGTTCTGTGGGACTGACACGTGCTGGTCCTTACCGTGTCACACAGAGTAGGTTCATTGCCCCCCAGCTCCCTGCGTGACACCCTTCATCTCTCTCTCTCCTTCATGGTGAATCCTGGGCTTCCAACGATGTTTTTTCCTCTTTCCTTAGTCTTATTTGCTAATTTTTCAAAATATTTTGTCATCCAGCTATTTTAAGACAATGATTAGAAACACTCTTTGTTAATAAAAGGGCTTACTCCAACAGGAAAAGATCATAGGTTCTCTTGATGTACCTCCCAGAGTTAATCTCTTCTAGGATATATTATTCCAGTGCATAAATATGCCATTTTGATCCATACCCATTTCGGCCTATGAGCTTGTCACAGGGAATACATGTTCATAACCAGTATGAACATTTAGGAATTAAACCTCATGAAACCAAATTGATTAGTTGCTTTATCCAGGCCACTGGTTTCAAAATGTCTGGGAAATATAAATGAAAACATAGCATTTACTTCTCAGATGACAATATTATGTTTGATACAAATTTATCTTATTTTATCAATAAAATGGTTAAAAACACACTTGGATGTGATTTTCTATTATCTGTATATTACACACTCTGGAATTGTTTAATAAAATGTTATGAAAGTTTATCTCTTAGGAATTTTGAAATTTACATGTTTGTTCTTTATGTTTTGATGTTAAAGGTAAAGAATAATAGTGGCAAAGCCACTAACAGAACATGCTAGAGGATATTTTCTATACTAAAATTTCTTTGACAATATTTAAGGAAGTCATCAAGGTTAAAAAAATAATCATAAGTAATATGAATATTCTTAAGATGTCATTGTTTAAACCATTAATTGAACCTTAATGATTTTTGAAGGCACCTTTCTCAGGAAAAGAAATAAAAAAAAACCCCTAATAATTGAAAGTTATCAGTTTAAAAATGTCTTAAACTAATTAGGAATAATTTTCTTTGTAAAATCTATAAGCCAAGAATAATGTATTAAAAATTGCAAAGTTTTTGTTCTACTTCCTAGAATTGTAATTGAGAATGGACACTCAATTTAACACCTGGCAGAGTTCTCTTAGCAACCAATTTGAATATTTCAGAGATTCAAGTTATAATTTGTCTAATGCATCCTGCTATTACATTGAAAAATGCTAGGCTTGTGTGAGAAACCAAACTTGTCAATTAGCACTGTTGAGGGAATAAAGATATTAAACAGGGCTGCTATTCAATTCAGGAGAGTCCCTACAGAGATTTCATCTACTGCCAAATTTCACAGATGGACATCTTATTAGAACCCTACAAAGCCAAATAGTAATATTGACAAGAGGTATATATTTTGACCTGGAATAGAATAAGAACATAAATACAGTCTCTTCACTGCAGTAAATATTAATATTTTTTATTTGTAGTAATAAAAAATTATAATCTATTCCACTTACACATTTTTATCAACGAATAACACACAAACCAAACAAAATGCACTCACAGTTTTGAAGGAGTAAACTAAAATAGATGTAAATGATATCATGACTTCCTTGTTGTTTTAGCTGAATATACTATATCTATTTATGGGTCATTTATAGGCACACAATATTAAATGTAGATGTTATCAGAAATAATATAATCAAGCCACTATTTACAAATGAGGAAATTGAAACTGAGTACTTGTGGGAGAGCTATTGATCTCAAACTCAAAGCCACAACCATGGGTCCACCTGCAATATAGTAACTATTGGGTGGGCGCAGTTGCTCATGCCTGTAATCCCAGCAGTTGGGAGGCCAAGACAGGTGGATGGCTTGAGCTCACAGGTTTTAGGCCAGTCTGAGCCAGAGCAAGATCTCATCTTGAAAAATATAGGAGGACTTTGTGGTGAGTGTCTGTACTCCCAACTATTTGGGAGGCTGAGGCAAGATAATTGCTTAAGCCCATGAGTTTGAAGTTGCTGTGAGCTGTGACACCATGGCATTCTACCATGACAAAGTGAAATTCCATCTCCAAAAAAAAAAAATAATAATAATAATAAAGTGAAATAAGTATCATATCCTAATACAAATGAGCATTTTCTTCTCTGAAAGTCACTTTTTTATGAGTCATTTAAGAAGAGAATATTTTTGGCTCATTTTTAAATCCTTAATATCTTACATAGTGTTTGATCAAAATGTCAAATTTTACTGAATAAAACAAATATTCACAAAATATCCACAGTTACAATTTCAGCACTTAAAAACACCAATTAAAAAGATCACCTGCTTAAATGTCAGACACTTATTTTTCATATTGTCATAAAATATGAGATAGTAAATCTCATAGTAATTAATAAAAAATTTCAATTGCCACCATTTATGGCCAATAGCCATAATCTAACTATTTAAGTCAGATATAATTTAGTGTCTGCTTAATGATTTAACATGGCTTAGCTCATTAAGTCTTTGGAGTTCCAAGGTGGGGAACCTGTCGCCTTTTAATTTCAAGATTATTATTTAAGCACCAAATAAGGCAAGAAAAGCTTCCTCTTTCTCTGCAGTACCCTTGTAATAAAAGGATTTGTTTTTGTGAAGTTGGATTCAAAGGCCTCACTGAAGGATCAGGAAGGTCACACATTTCCTTACAGTCATGGGTTCTCACCCCTGGACCTAGACGAGGTAGAATTTGAATGCAGGGCTCTTAATTACCAGATTACAGTATCTATGAGTTTAATTTACAATACTCTAATCTTGTCTGTGTAAAGAAGTAAGCGAAATGTTGAAAACACAGATTTGTCTGGAGTTAAGGAGAAAGTTAAATTTCAAATATATAAATTTAGAGCTCATCAGGAATGAAAAAATTCTAAAAAGAGTATAAATTGAGGGTAGGGAGATACATCCCTGGAGCTCAGGTTTACGATGTAGAGCCTGAGCAGCAGAGTAAAGAGTAAGGTTCCCACAAGTCACAAGGTTACCAGGAAGACGAACTTGAACTACTAAGAGTCAACAAGTTGGCAGCTACTTTGGCTAACTTTTCTACTTAATATGTTCTAGGCTGAGGAAGTCAGAGTTAGCAATATGCTTTTAGCTATTCTGGTTGACCCTCCATATGTGCAGGTTCTGCATGCAGAACCAATCAGATACCCATAAACATCACACTATTTTATATAAGGGACTGGAGGACCGGCCAATTTTGGAATCCACAGAGGTTGCTTACAGAAACTGGAACCAACTTCATACAGAAACTGAGAAGCAATCATGCTATTTTATTACAAATAAATTATAGATTTCTCAAAATAGAGAAAACTTATTGACTTTGCTTTTTTAATCTAAAAATACTAAAATGCACAGAAACTTCTGTGTGCTATGTAATTTTCTTGTAACATTTACAGTGATAGGTACATAAAAATAAGTACAATTAAATCCATTTCTTCATTTATTCAACAAGTGTTAAAGTCTGCTGTGTGTTTAGTTTTGTTTTAGATGCCCAATTATCAGCTGGTAAAAGTAATTTCTTTTTACCTTCATGTACATTATGTTCTGGGGAAAGGTATCCATCAAAACACAAAGAATGAAATTAGAATGTCAGATATTAAGAATATGAATTAAAAAATAATGCAGAGTAACACACCAGGAATTTGTGGCAAGTAGGTGATTGGACACTGATTTTTCAGTAGCTGCAGCAGAAGAGGCTTTTTGAATGGCTAACATTCATGATGGAATTTGTTTGAGGAAAATGAAAGAGCTACAGAAATAGGAAGTAAAATTATGGGGAAAATGACAGGCAAGGGCAATACCCAACCTTATTATTATTATTTTTTTTTTTGCAGTTTTTTGGCCAGGGCTGAGTTTGAACCCACCGCCCTCGGCATATGGGGCTGGCACCCTACTCCTTGAGCCACAGGCATCACCCAAACTTAAATTTTTGAAAAGTTAGTAAGAGAGACAGAATGGCCGCAGGTAACAATGTGAGAGAAATTACAGTGCTCAAATTTAGACATGTGGGCAAGATAATATAATTGTATTATCATTATTGTATCTATAAGGCATTAAATTATAAACTTTTTAGGACTAAGTAGGAGGCTGTGTCGGATTATATTGCTATAAAAAAGTCATTGAAAAGATCTAAGCAGAAGAACGATCATCTAATATATACTGTAGAAAGGAAAATGTGGTGCTTATGTGGATAACAAACTATTCTGGGGGCAAAAAGCAAAACAAAGAAAGCCAGGAAGGAGATTGTTGAAGTAGGTCAGCTGAGAGATGATAAATTGGTCTTGGAGTGAAACAGGAAATGTTGAGAAGTGACTAGATTGCTAATTTACTTTAGAAGTAAAACCAACAGGAACACTGCTGAATTGAGTACACACCAGAGCCCACAAACTGATGAAGGGTGATACCTATACCTGGGACCCTGGCCTGTGCAGTGGGGTACATGATGCTGTCTCCTCCCAAGTTGGGGGAAGATAGGGAAGAAATAACATAACATGCTGTCACATCTCTGTATGGTTTCTATCACTCTGGTAAGCCTGAGTGAAATCAGGTAGATGGCTGGACGATCCAATTTGCTTTGCTTGTACATAAACATTTAGTAGCAAAAAGGGGCAAGGGGACAAAGGAAGGATTTGTTTAAAAACTGGAGGAAATGTACTAGCGTGATAGACGATCATGAGTAGATGACTCCTGGGAAGAGTCCCAGAAGAGGCGAGAGGACAGAATGTTAGACGCACGGGCTGCTAAGTGGTGCTCTGTGTCTGCTCCATATCCTAATACATGAAAAAGAGCAGATTGTTGTGGATGAATCTATGGGGGTATTGAACAGAAAATCTCATGCATAAAATTGATCTGCTTATAATTTCAAAACAAAAGGCTTTTAAGGTAGAGATTTGAAGGCTGTTATGTCTAAAAATTACTGCATAAGGAAGTGCAAATAAAATTATTGATACAAACAGTGGAAACTGAGGACCAAACTATAATTGAAAATCCAAAATTTATTACAAACATCTTTATGCTTCTCCATTCTTTTTTTTTTAAATAATTTTATTGAATCATAATTATGTACATTGGTGCAATCACAGGGCACGATTCATATACATTCAGAAATATTTTGATCATACTGTTACAGATATCCTTCATGGCATTTCCTTGATCACTATATAA
>CAUYON010105879.1:0-20306 GCA_963573935.1 Arctocebus calabarensis | reverse complement strand
CACAGCAACCTCCAATTCCTGGGCTCAAGTGAGTCTCCTGCCTCCACCTCCCAAGTAGCTGGGACTATAGGCGCCTGCCACAAAGCCCGGCTATTTTTTGGTTGCAGCCATCATTGCTGCTTGGCAGGCCCAGGCTGGATTCAAACCCGCCAGATCAGGTGTACGTGTCTGGCGCCTTAGCCCGTTGAGCCACAGGCGCCGAGCCGAAAAGCTACATCTCTTAAACTGTTGCAAGCTTCCCTTTTTGGCAAGGTCTGACATTCATTTGACACTAGATGACCTACTTCTTGGCACCAATGGCTCATAACATTACCTAAGCAAGGCTTGAAAATCACCTGGCTAAGACTCACTGAGGAGCCAAGGAGACTTTCCTGTGTAGTGACTGCCCCAAAGGCAGGTGCCACGCATTCCTGACTTGGAGGAGGAATTGATTTTTGAACTAAAAGTGAAGATTTTCTAACAGACTCAATTATAGAGACACTAATAAGGTGCCAACCTATCACCCTTGAGTTCTCAATGGGGGGGATGATCCTGTGGCATGGTGAGTTACAGAAATTACCCTGTTTTGGATCCATCTTGGATTCAGCTTTTAGATTCTCAGACTTGTAAACTAGGATGACTTTTAGCCTATCTCCATGGTTAAGCTTGTTGCCGAAGGTGCTATAGTGGCTCAGGTTTGGAGTTCAGCTTGAATGGGGGGGTTGAAATGTTTGCTTAGATACTCGTAATTGAACATAGCTCGTAGACCTTAATTTCCTTCCTCATACAGAACTCAGTAGTTGGATTTATCCAGAGAATACTTTTGACACTCAAGTATAGGTGTAAAAGGTGCACCTGATCCACTCAAGGCTTGTTTGAATCGTGTCTACCTCCATTTGTTTATAGGCAAATACTCACATATCATGTAATGTGTTTGCCTATTTATGTAAGACTTGTACAAAACCAGAGGGTCTATACATGCCACCTCTACTTATAAGCTCCTTAAGTAATGACAGTCAATAGGCTGACTCCTGTCATAGGTGATAAAATTCTTAGTTTCTCAGGCAATCATATAATCCTTATGGAGGGGTCTATAATTCTTTGGAGTGGATTAGTTCCAGACTTCAGTCTTCCAAGCCTCACTCACCTAAAGACTTTGCAGGTACATGTTTCTGTAGGCCCACTCTGCTTGTCTTCATTTGCAAGATTAGATGTGATTTGAGCACTACCTTGGGATACCCCCAATCATGGCTGGGAATTCTGGTTCAATACTTGCATGTCTCCATACTCAGCTGGAAAAACTTATTCCAAAAGTCTTAATTAGCTGCTGACTTTTATATAACATTTATGGATTTGCCTATATTGAACCAACCTTACATCACTGGGATGAAGCCGATCACTAGTTGTGATTTTTTTTTTTTCCTATTTGCTGAGATTATCTTTGAATCAATGTTAATGGCATTGGTCTGTAGTTCTGTCCTCGTTTTGGTATTGGGATGTTCCTTCATAGGAGTGGGGAGGTTCCTTTCTTAGTGTTTTGGAATGGGTTCTAAAACATAGGTTATAAGCTCTTTGAAGTTCTGGTAGAATTCTCATGTGAAAAACCAGTTCAGTACTTTGTTGGAAGATTTAATTGTTGGAATTTCAGTGCCAGTGGCTTCCAGTAGCTGAGGAAAAAAAGGAGAAAAGACGTTTAGCCTTCCAAAGGGATGCAGCTCTGCTTACACCTTGATTCCAGCCAGGGAGACTTTGACCTCCAGAACTATAAAACTAAAATGTATTGCTTTAAGACCCTAAAATTGTGCTTGCGCTGCACAAAACATGGTCAAAACAATGCTTTCACCTAATAACTTTCTAAAACAGGATTAACCAATGATTGGTCTGGTAGTTAAATTTGCCACTTTCACCTAAGTGGGCAGATAAGCATTTGCATGTGACAGGAGCCCTCCCAGCAGGCTTGGCAATGGAACTATTTGCCCCTCAAGAAAATAAAACCTGCACTGACCTAGCAAAAGAGTGGGAAATTAGTTGATATTTGATCCTAGGTAGTGTTGTAACCTAGAAATGGTGGGGATGAGAAACGGAATTTCAGGCCTTGGTTACTATCTCACAGAATGGTCAGGTTTGTTGTCCAGCTCCAGTTGCTGGACTAGTAAATGGGGTCCCCCTGCAAGGTCGGGATAAGTGGGAGGGTGGTCATCGAGGCATGCACAGGGTTGGTTAAAGGGATGAGATTATCCTAGCCAAGGCGGTGTCCTGTCCAAAGCTGTTGTACCAGGCAGTGGTGGGAGGGTCAAGACAAAGCTGTAGAGTGAAGACTGGATCAGAAGCAAAGAGACTGGGCAGACCAGTCTGAGGAAGTACTGGGAAAACTTCCTTAATAGAAGCCTTAACACAGGCTTCAGGTATCTTCTGCCATTGTTGACTGTGAAGTGGGTGATG
Source organism: Arctocebus calabarensis (assembly GCA_963573935.1). Classification (NCBI taxonomy): domain Eukaryota; kingdom Metazoa; phylum Chordata; class Mammalia; order Primates; family Lorisidae; genus Arctocebus; species Arctocebus calabarensis. The sequence goes on along the minus strand of CAUYON010105879.1, from coordinate 17,885 downwards.
CATTAAAAGGATCTTCCTTAAATGGAGACATAGGAAATGCTCTAGTGGGAAACTATAAGAAAGCTGATACCCTTTTAGAGATGCTTGGTGACTTCTCTGTATCCTAGTCTACCAGCTCTGGGTGGCTGACTAAGTCAAGGCAGGAATGACCCTCTGCTGCTTGGTTGGACTTCTGTACCTGCTGTTTTGAGCCTTAGACTTCAGTCTCTGCCCACCATTTATTCTCTACCCTAATTCTGAATAGTGGATTTGAAAAGGAACACCCTCTTCAATCCGATTAGAAAGGTGACTGTTGTCACTAGGAATAACAGTAGCAACCCTGAAAGGTGGCTCAAGATCTCTGGGGACTTGGATTCCATGAAACAGGCTATACCTAGACACTTTCCTATAGAATAGCTGTCTCCTGAGCTCTTGTGAAGGATTAGAACTTAGCCTTTGGCATGCTTTCTTAAAGCAGCTCAAACCAAGAAGTTTGACCCTCTGGGGAACCCTCTTAGAGACACTCTGATATCACCCTAACGGGGGTATGATCAGCAGTCTGCCATAGTCAAATGCAAATGGGTGCTCACAAGGCCCCTGTGAGTTTAACAGATACAGATGTTCCCCAATAAGTCTCATTAAACTTTCATGGAAAATCAACATTGAGGGGAATAACTATTACCACAGTATATAAAGACTAGAGTTGAGTAAGAGTTGGGTAACTGAGCTTTTAATGGCCTATTCATGCTTGTGCTTGGGGATCTGTTCATAGTTATATAAAGGGAGAAATCTTATGTGACTGAACAGCTGCTTGGGTCATGTACAATTCCAAGATATTCTGCCTAAAAGGACACTTGCACTCAAATGTCTATAAAAGCATGACTCACAAAGATGAAACAACCCAAGTACCCATGGATACATTAATAGATCAATATGCATACCACAGTGTACCACTCAGCCATAAAGTGACATCTCTCTGAACAATCTGGAGGGAAATGAAAACCATTTAAAGTGAAATAAGAATGGAGAAACACATGTGTTCAGTGCCTCATTGGAACTATAGTGACCTAATATTGAAGTGAGCCTAAGTTAACAGCAATGAAAATCAACTAGGAGAGGGTAGTGATGGGTAAATTCACACATAGCATTCCCTGTAGCCAATGTCTGGGTGAAGGACATACTTATGAGTATAACTTTGACACAATCTCTTTGAGAGTACATGTCTTGTTTATATACTTTCCAAACATTCTGGAAAAGATACTTATGCCTGTCGATGAGATCCTAAAACAGGGCACTAATGGATGACAGGATGTGGTCCAGAGTTCAGAGGATTTGAACAGCCTATTGAAGGTCAGCAAGTATTGACACAACTAGGGAGATTGCAATGGAGAAACCCAAAGTGCATATTCTACCCTCACAACTTGGTATACTTCTGACACCCTACAGGGTATAACTTCTATTAGTCCTAGAATAATAATTTTGGATAATCACCAATATGGTTTCCAAGTTAAGACTCCAGCACCTCCTGAACAGGATGCTGCCTCAATCAGGATTATCTAGTTTAACACTAGTTTTTTTGAGCAAGAGTGTGCGCAAGCTGCCCTAAGCCTGGAAATAGCATGCAAGAGAATGCCTATAGGCAAGGCTGAATTCTGCAGCTGGGAAAGTGTCCACCTCTACTGGCTCCACAAGTGACTGGGATTTGATTCCATGTTTTAGACAAACAGAATCCCAGTGACAGCTCTGAAATCCCAACTGACTGTTGGAGACTTGGTTTGTTTTGAGCTCTCTGGGTTCTAGTCTGGTACTACTGGTCTGGTGTTTGGCGGGTAGGACCTACTTTGTCCTCTGAGTGCTGATAATATGAAGGGAGATAGCGACATAGCTCCTTATTTGCTCCCAAGTGGTCTCGTTTCCTGACCATCAACATTCTCCACTCTGTTCTGTGCCTCAACTGGTGTAGATCACTGTGGACATAACCGGGTCTCCCTTGAAAGTTGACATCAGGTGTCTGGCGAGGAGAAGGTTGCAGGGCGGGGTGGGGGGGGGTACTGTTTCCTAACTCTTTGGCCTCAGAGCCTCTGGATGGTTCTGTTCCTACAGACTACCTCGTGCCAGGTAGGACCCTCTTCATCGTACCAGCTCACTGGGCTTTTGAGGTATCCTCTTTTAGTCCTAGGGTTGGCAGTATCTTCCCACCATTGCTAGTCCCTGATACCTCATCTTTTGTTCCCTTAATCCTTCATGTTCCATGACTTTCCTTAAATTCAGTTTGAACTGAAAACTTTCAGTAAGGAAACGACATGCAGAAGTTCTTAGCTTATTGCTCTCACATACAAGAGAAGTGGGGTTCCTTTTATATAAATCTTTTGGCATTTTGGGACATGTGCCTCGTGGTTGGAAGGGGATTAGGGTAGTCCCCATCTGTTCACAGGCAACCACTTCAAAAGATCGTTAACCTATGACACAGGTGGAGAAAGATGTACTAGATCATAAAATACAGCTGTTAGTATGTAATATCTCTACACAAACGCATGTTTGCATTTGCATATAAAGCTAACCTTTGAAGCTACAATGTGAAGGTCAGTTTCTTTTAGAAATGGCATGTCCTAGATTTTTCCTGATGACACTTGTGGCCAAGGTTCAACTCCCTATTCTAACCTGGTCATCTGATTTTAGAATATTTAAGTGTCTACTCACTATTTCTTGAGGGACTATAGGGGCCAAGAACAAGGTTAATAGCTTAAGATTCTGAGCTATAAAACCATGAACATCTGTGTACACTACCACCTGAAGCTTTATCTGCAGCCTTTCCCAGGGACCCTTCTGTCTTCCTATTCTTGTTCCTTTTGGGCCCCGAACCACCCAGCTAAGTCTAGTCACTGCCCCAGAGACTGCATATATTGTCTAATCAAGCAGATGACCAGATACAATGCTGGAGCATCTCACTGGGAGGACTCCCTTTTGCTACTTCCAGGGTTATGAATGAGGCTGGAGTACAGGAGCAGTCCATCTCTGGCTCACTTAAATATCTAGGGCTCATATCAATGTCCAGCCAACCATCTTGGAATAGTATCTGTCCAGCTAACTGAGAAAATGCAAAGGCCTAGATTGGGTTCAGTGTTATAGGTGACAGGGGTCTTTGGGCTCCTTCACATTGTCCTCTATCATTTCCATTGTACAACGAATTCCTGAAGGTGCCTTTTCTTGAGTCTGAATTACTATTCACAAAACATCAGCTCTAGTTCCATGGGCATGTATATTACTAGGCCCCTACTCAGGCCTAGAAACAGCATAAGAATGGATTTTTTGACCAGCTTAGTTTTGAGATACAGGGTTCTGGGACAGATTCTGTAATGGCATACCTGCCTGCCACATGTACTTCTAGACCCACTGGAATGGGCCAAGAGGGGTAGGTCATTGTGCCCAAACTGCAGGGAAGCTTGGACTGAATCCTGGACCTGCTGAAGGATATCAGGCTCTTTTGTCATTAGGTTGAACATTTGTCCACTGATACAGTAGACCATCTGAATCAAGACTACAAAAGTCACCTAAGACTATTGGGGCAGAGCAGCAAATACCCACAGAAGCTGAGGTTAAGACAGTGAATACATTATTGCAGGTAAACATGAATGGCTTTTAACCTCTGAGGTTGAGTTTGCCAGGTCCAATAGTTTGAAAGGCCACAAGGTTTGACGGATCAGTAGCAGGACACCACCTTTGACCCAGGAGCTATGACTGAGTTACCACTTGGCTGAGTTTGATAGTTGGATTTATGCCAAGACTTATTCTAGGAGTGAGTCAAGCAGGTAATAGCATCAGGAGTTGAGGACTCCTATCACTTTAAGACCTAGTATAACTTCTGCCTCACTCTTGGCTATGGGGGGGTGGAAGTTCTAGAGTATTCTAGTTGGCCCTTTCATGATTGGATTTTCATGAAAGCCCACTTTGTGGGTCAGGGGACCTGTGTGGGGGTTCTGTTTATTGATATATACTTCCATACTGACAAGGTACCCAAAGATCAAGAAAATAACCTCAGGAGGTCCACAAATCTCTTGGAGTCACTGTAAGATCTGGGCTCATTTTGTTCCTGAACTTCTACATACCCATCCCCATTCTGTCATGGAGTGATCTGGCTGGTGGGCCCCTATGATCAGAGTGTTCTTATCTCATTGGTACAGTTAATCAGGTGAGTGGGTATAGGTTTTCGTTGGAAAGGTGGGAATATCTGCCTCCTTCCTGTGACCTTGAAGACCTTTAAGGGAAACATGCCTGTAGCTGTCCAATCCAGAGTCTAGCAACTGACTTACACATGGAAACCAGGTGAATTGTATCAGTTGGGGTTCAGACTCAGAACCTGCTTGTGTATGTACTAAAAGGACAGACTTATAAGAACATGGTAAATGCATTTGTGCAACTGAGGGTTGGAGAAATTCCAGACTCCATACATCGTCGAGATGACAGGCAGACAAACTCTGACATGGGTCTAAGCTGTCACACAAAGGATTGAGCAGAATTAAATTTTCAACTGACTAAATCAGGGAGATTATCCTGGATAATATGCAAGTGCCTAACTCAAGTGGCTTTGATCACCTCTCCATATACCTTCATCTAGGTATTTGGTTGAATGACCAAGACTAAAGCCTAACCAACTTGATGCCAAAAAAATCTGTCATGAGGGTCATGACTCACTTGGCAGTATCTGATCACCTTCTCACCTGCTTTTTATTTTTGAGATTAAATTACACAATTTCTGGCTGCCCACCTATCTTTAAGAACACCATCATGGATCAGCTTGTGACAGGTTTCTGCAGGTCAAGACCACTCTGTAATGCCTTGTTACCTATTACAATTGCCAGGCCTGCCATACCTCAGCTATTAAATACAGCCTTCTGCCCCAGTGACAGCTATCAGCTCTGGTCCACATAGGGATAACCACACCTAGACTTCCTGGGGATGCCAATGACCATTTGCTGTCCCTCTAGTCAAAGGAAAGAGTATTCAGGGAAGGTGGTCAGCTGTAGATTCTCTTATCTTATAAAGGTGATCATGGCAACATGAATAAGTCTTCTGACCCCTTCCACAGCACTCTGCAATCCCTCACCTACTATAGGCCACTACCACGTGCAAATACCAAAGAGACCTCTCAGCAGTGTTGAGAGATTTTAAGAACCTTGGGATACTAAATGCTTATCCATAGGAAGGTACTCAGGATCAACTCTCCCGTAGAGCCTCATATTCTATCCTTCCCAGAAATGGTCTAGTTCCTGCACACATTAATCAGTTCTGAGGAATGGACCTCTATTACAGAGATGTTAATGCTCACTGCATGTTGTGACTTGACCTTGTTACCGAAGATTAAAGTCAGGAGTTCTGGTTATTTGGGTAATACAAAGTAATACATCCTAGTTAGCTGCCTGGGATGACCATTAGCTGTCACCCAGACATTCATGAAAGCCTAATCTAGGATTATCTCATCACTAGCTAGAATTGAGCCCTCAAGGACATGCAATTTCTTACATGACCACATGAACTCATTGTGGCCTATGGAAGTCTGCTGAATGGAATTTCTCACCTTCTACTTCCCAACAGGTGCTATCTGTGGTGGGGAGTTTGATTTAGGAACATCCATGAAGTTTGGGTAACTTGATACAAATTTTACATGAAACAAGGATGCACAGAGCCAGCTGACCTTCATCCTATGTCTTAAACAACTGAAGGTTAATTCTTAAGTTAGGCCTTACTTGCAAGTTCACTTACAGTAACTAGTGAACTAGTAACTTTCAAGTGAAAGCAAAGTGGGGAACTTTCTCTACTAGAGTGGACTTTGTTCAACTGTGGGATAGGGCAAGAAACTTCCAAACAAGGCACATCTCTAGGAGGTACATGTCCTGAGGTAGTTCTTATGCTAGATTCAAGGTAGGCAGTTCTATCAGGCAGTACATTACGTCTGGCTATGTGAGTCATGGCTAGGATAGGATTCAGACAACCCTACTGAAAAACCACTTTCATGTTAATTCTGATCCTTTCTAAGGAAGGCAGCATATGGTGACTCAAACTTCAGTACTGATCAATATAAAGTATAATACACCAGTAAGGTTTAGCCCTTGCTGGATCCCGCCCCGGGGGCAGAGTTCTTTAAGACCTTTGGAACTGGCAGCATTCAACTGAAGAAAATAAAGTTAAAAGGGGAGAGAGATAAAGACAATACATGCCGAATAGTTTTCCAAGATGGGAAACCCGGGACCCCTGCTAGCTTGCTTGTGGGGTTCCAGGTAATGGCCTTAGCCTTCAATAGAAGCTGAGTAGAACAAATACTATTTCATTTAGCCCAAAGGGGAAGCTGAGGAAGGGAACAAAAATATTAGTTTCTCTGAATAAGCCTGTTCTGAGAAATCCGAAACCTGAGTATTGTGTAGGGGCAACCTCCTGTGGTCATGCACACAGATTCCTGGGGGGAGGTTAATCACCACTAGTTCTCTGTGGAGCAGATGTGGTGGTATTATGCTCTTAAGAATCAGTGGAAAAGTTTTCCTCTGATCTCTAACCCAGAGACGTCTTCTATTGAAGCCCTCCTGCCCATATTTCAGGGCTCAAGCTGTTCCCTTGATCTCTGCCCTGGCCATAATATAAATCCCCACAGTGGGTATTTGCTTTGACTATTGGCAGGAGACTACCTAGTTAATGTTCCTTCTCAGGCCTTACACATAACCTCCTCTATGGCCATTCTTCAGAGTGTTTAGATCCAGCAGGGATGTTTGCATGATGTACCCCTTACAGGCCAGGCTTCTAATACAGGCAGAAACTGCTCAAATAAGTAGCTGATGGTTTAAAAGTAAAGTAACTAAATTGTTTTTGTTCTACTTTGCTCAGCTTATTTGTGTTCTTTTTCTGGGGCTGTTTCCCTTGCCAAGAATTGGGTCTTTGGTCCCCATTCTCTTTGGAACCCCTAAGTCTCCAGATCCAGCTGGACACTGAATAAAATTCCTTAATCCCTAGATGGCTTGTTTATAGGGTCATGCTTTCTATTCGGATGGCTGGCAACACTCAACCCATTACGTGGCAAGTGAGTACTGAGTCGTGGAATCATGGAGTTCTGGGACCTTTTGTAGGGAATACATAAACCTAGGAGCCACTGTAAGATCAGGGATGGCTAAAGGCTTGTTGGCCAAACACCAGAATGTACTATGTTGACATCTGTCAGAACTGTACTTGGAGTTGGCATGGAATAGAAGTATTGAGCTTCATAACCAAATTGTTTTTGCCCAAGAGGAATAGTAAGAGGTTCTTTCCTCAAAATATTGAGTATACAAGTGTCTTTATTACAGGGGTACCTTTTGTAATGCTTAAGTCAGGGATTCTAGTGCCCATCACTGCATTGTAACAGATTTCTTTTCCCCTCCCTTGACTTCTAATGGCCTTTCTTTGTGTCCATATTAGTTCCAATTAGAGTATGGTGTTTTCCATTCCTGAGATAATGAACTTTGGATAATGGTCTCCAGTTCCAAGTTGCTACAAAACACATTTCATTTGTTTTTGACTGATTAGTACTCCATGGTATGTACATACACTACATTTTCTCAATCACTCATGAATTGACAGGCACTAAGTCCACATCTGAGTTGGTAGAAATATTCAAATGCCAGGTATCTCTTTGATAAACTGATTTTTGTTATGGGTAGATCCAATAATGGAATTTACTAGGTCAAATGGTAGGACTGTATTTTGAGGAAACTCCACACTGTTTTCCATAGAAGTTGCACTAATTTTCAGGCCCAATAATTCCTTTCTCCCTGTAACCACTCCAATTTGGACATTAATAGCCATTCTGACAGTGATAAGGTGGCATCTCCTGGTTCTAATTTGAATTTCCCTGAATAGTGATATGTATTTCCTGTTTGGCCATTGTATATCCGTTAAGAAACTTCTGTTTTTGCCTACTTAATGGATTTTTTTTCTTGCTGATTTGAGTTCTTATGCTCTGTAGATTATACATGTGATGAAATGCTAATATTCAAATTCCTCATTATGTAGGTTGCTTATTCACTCAGCTTATTTCCTTTGCTGTGAAGCTTTTCATTTAATCAAGTCCCATTTTTGTTGTATTTGCTTTTGGGTCTCAGTCACAAATCAGTTACCTAGGCCAACATCTAGATTTTTTCCTCCACTTTTGTCTAGAATTCTTAGGGAGGGTTTCACATCTTAAATATAAATCTTCTACCTTGAATTTGTACATAGTGAAAGATAGGGGTTCTGTTTCTTCATGGGGCAACCAGTTTTCTTAGCACTATTTACAGAATAGGGCTTCCTTTCCCCAGCGTGTTTGCTTTGAAGATCGGTTGGTCATGGCTCTGTAACTTTACATCTGGGTTCTGTTCCATTGGTCTATGTCCTTCTATACTAGTACCATATTTTGGCTACTATATCCTTATATAGTACAACTTGAAGTCTGGTACTGTGAGGCCTTAAGGCTTGTTCTCTGTAAGGTTGCTTTGGCTACTCAGGCTATTTCTTGGTTTTGAATAAATTTTTCCAAATCTGTAAGTCACTTTAGGCAGTATGGACACTTTAGCAATGTTCTAATCCATGGGCATGGCTATTGGCAAGCTTTCACTTCAGTCAAGTATATCCATAACTGGTGGTTTCTTTGTAGCTATTGTAAATGGTATTGAGTCTGATTTGGTGCTTAGCTTGAATATAAGTTCATAGAAATGTTGATTTGTGTACATTGAGCAAACAGCCCTAAGAGGAAAGTTGATAGCCTTAACTGCCTACATCAAAAAGACAGATCACAAGTTAACCTAATGTCATGTCTCCAGGAACTAGAAAAGAGAACCAAATCCAGCATAAAAATTGAGCAGAACTTAGTTACGTTTAAACCCCAAAGTACAAAGTATTAGTGAAACTGGCTTCTTTGAAAAGAACATTAGCCAGATTGAGCTTATTTCAGTCCTTTATTTCTGTTAATCAGAAATAAAGACACAACTGATACCATAGAAACATAAAACATCTGAATACTAAAACCACTATTCAAACTAGAAAAATAGAAATGGATTTCTGAAAATATTCAAGCCATGATCAGGAAGAAACAAATTCTGAACAAGACCAATAAGTAACAGTGAGATTGAAGCAGTAATCTAACAGAAACCCTGGACCAAATGCATTCACAGTTGAATTCTACCAGACCCACAAGGAACTGGTGTAGCTATCAATTTCCATAACATTAAGAGAATCCTCCTTAACTCGGTCTACAAAGCCAGTATCACCTTGATACCAAAGCCAGAAAGGTTACTAAAATAAAGATTAAAAATATCCCGTATGAAGATATGGAATACAGAAAAATTCTCAACATGAGAAAATTCAACAGCACATCGAAAAGATTCTCCATACTCAAGTGGGCTTCATCCCAGAGATGCAAGAATAATTTAACATACACAAATCAATAAATGTGACTTGATATGAGCAGGCACAAGCACAGACCATGCGATTTTAAGAGACGTGAAGAGTATTTTGATTAAACTCTGCACCCTTGCATAGAAACTCAAAGTAGGCATAGAAGGAATATACCTCAAAATTATGAAAGCTACATGACAAATGTGAAGCATTCTCCTTAAGAACTCAAGGCTATCCATTTCTATTCGATGTAGTACTGAATGTCCTAGTAAGAGTGTCAGGCAAAACAAGGGTGCTCAAATCAGGGAAGAGATCAAAATAACTCTTCACTGGTATGATCTTGTATCTAAAGAATCCCAAAGGCTCCACCAAAAGATTACAAGCATTTGTTAGCATTTTAAAATGATTTAGGATTAAACTTTAGTCGATGTTTGTCTTATACCCAAAAGAAAACAAGCAATATTTCTGTTAACTTTGATTCTTAAACTCTAGCCTACTATAAGAATTGGTCTCTTAGGAGGGATGAACTTAAAATGGAAGTCATCTAAGACTATTTGGTCTAGAGTAGGGGCATGTACCCCAAGTTTCATAATAGATGTTCTCCCACCTTCTGCACTTTCTTGCGTAGCCTTAATATCACTGTCACTGTGCAGGGAGGAATACCTGGCCTTTGGTGTCTCCATGCTCCCATGGGGACTGCTCACAACTGCTCAAATAAGATCTAGCCTGTTATTCCTAGGACAACATATTTGGACCTTGAGGCAATGATTATCATGCAAAAGTACAAATTGCCTTAGTCCAGTGTTTGAAAGCCCCTATTACCTCTCAAAGGTGAGCATCCACTTAGATATAAGATGAACTAAAACCCAAGTGGTCCATGCTGTTAATCCTTTAGTCATGCTGTGAGAGGGTATAGCATCACTAAAGCTGTCCAGGTGAAGAGGCAATAGGTCAAAACATTTTAATGCAAAGATTTGCTTCAAAATGGAAGGATTTTAGGCTTCGTAGAAGCAAGGATCAAAAACCTGAAGGAAAGAAAACAATGCCATCCAACTTAACTCCAGTGTCCACATTGTATTGACAAGAATGTTCAAAGCCTCACCTGAGCCATATATATTATGTGAAGAGTAATGTATCCTCTCTGTAAGGTGAACTTCTGCAGGTACCACATTGTGATGAATCATTTTCAAGCCTTGGGAGATTTTTTTCCTCAAGGAATTTGTTTCTAGGAATTCTCACTTAATACCCTGAACAAACTCTGTAACCCAGTAGGAAACTCCTAAAAACCATTACATTCTTCATTACATCTTAATGCCTTTGGTCTTATTTTGCTTAATTTAATACCTTGTCTTAGTACTTGGTATGTTTTGGCTAATCCTGTTATTTCCAATCCTGTCACTATTAGGACTGTTTCTTAAAGGATTAAGCTAAATCTAGCTGAAACCTGTATTCTGGTACTTATGGGGTTTGATTTGCATGCTTATCAGGATGTTTCTCTCATTGGCACCTTTTGTGTACAACTTCAAATCCCCTCTGCCTCACTTACAGCTGCTGGTGTTGCCCAACAGCACCTCAACTCAATCCCCTGCCAGCTACCTCCCAGTTTCTGTCCCATGGTTTTCCTGCAACTTGGAGGCATGAGTTGCTCCTGGGAATCCCTGGGCATTCATGTCAAACAGCCTAAAAGCATGGTGGGATTAACATTTTAGGAAAATCTGGATGGATGGAAGCTGGGAGCCAATGGATAAATGTATCCTATCTTCCCAAGTGCTGACACCTTTCATAAGGTATCTTAGATGATTCTGCTGGAGTTGCTAATATTGGTGGCCTAACTCAGTGATGCAGCCCCGGGATGGGGGTAGAATAAATCATACAAACACACAGTTTTGGGGATTCTATCAGGGTTTTACCCTTTTATAGGCATAGGGGACTAAGATGACATTAAATATCTTGGTATGAGTTTCAGCTTAGACTTCAAATCCTAGTCTCTTCTGGCTCTCCAGTGTACAACTCCAGTAAATGGCCAGGGAATTCCATGGGCAAAAGACTGGAAGAACACTCTCAATTGTAGTGGCATTTCACAGTTGTCTTTCAATGGGATCCAGTTGCTTATTTTCAAACAATAGACTCCAGTTCTAAGAACTGGTGTAGATCTAGAAACTGCAAAGAATGACTTCATTGCTGTGGCTGACATCATTCTCATCAGCTGTTCATTAGCTTACAAGCCACATTCCAGTCAGGGGGGGTGAGGAAGATGAACAGCTATTAACATGATAGTGTATTAGCCATGGTCAGAGCTCCCTGCTGGCCAAGTTACGCTGGCTATGCCAGACTTCTTATAATTCTCCTAGTCTCTAAAAGCTAAGTGCCATTTTTGGTTTGTCACTGCCATCTAGGGGACCCTCTCCTATGGTTGGTTGTTTCTCCTGTAAGTCATTCCTGGCCTACAAAGGGCAGTCAGTGCTGAATTTATGACTTACTTGCAGCCTTCCTCAAATGTATTTGCCTTTGTGAAGGATGTCCTCTGAGCTCACCCAGAAGGAACATCGTCAGCTGGTGAGTTCTCCAAGAATTTGCCTGTTTATATAAGACCACTTTCATTCTGCTGAGCCTTATGGGGTATTCAAACAGTTCTAGAATTTCTCACTTCCCTAAAGGTCACTGTAACATTCAAGCTGGGTGGGGGCAGGGGTTCACAGAAATCCCAGAAGTGTACTAAGATCAGTTTCAGGTGTCACATGAGGATATGAAATCCTTAACCATCACTGGCTACTCCATTAACTTATCCAGCCTTGCAGTTCTCAACCTATGGGTTGCGACCTACAAGAACTATATTAAAGGGCCGCAGCATTAGGAAGGTTGAGAACCACTGGTTTAGGCTAACACACTCAATATTCTACTTCCAGGTCCTGCTGGTAGTTACTGGCTCATGTGACCTAATAAGTTATTTCCTCCTGAAACAGGTATTGTATTTGGAAAGATGGCCTTGCTTGCTAGCAAAGTAACAGAAAAGCATAACTGATTCCCAGGGCTGAGATCAATCACAAGCTTTCTCCCACTACCACCTTGCTGACAGGCACCCTGTGGGGGATTGGTACTGTTTTTACATCAGAAAGGAGCTGCATAGTCAAGAAATGTAAATCTTTCTCTTTAAAAGGGCTTTTGAGAATGTTTTATAGACTTGGATAATAAGTGAACAAAGTCTTACAGGCTTCAGTTTCTGCCCAGGAGCAGAACCAATGACTAGACCAGTGAGTTGTCACCAAGGAAAGGCCAACCCTTAGACTCCCGATACCCTGTCTGTGCTTCTATTGGCCTGGCACTAAGACGCAGGAGTTTCACAGAAGCTTGTTAATTAATAGGTTCTTGTTAATAAACCTTCGCCCCCTGTTAAAAAGCCTGAGTACTGGATTCTCTTCTAACACTTACCATGTTGGCCTTTTTATTTTCCAAGTAGAAAAGTAAAACTTTCCTAATCTTAACTTGCCTCCATTAGCCCATACCCTAATATTTCTTCAGGCTACTGGGAGCTAATTCTAGCTATTTGTCTTGATATAATGGAAAAAATAGGAAAGATTGTGCTCTCAATATGGTGCTTATCTACCTCCAAGATTTAGCATGGCCTTCAGGCAATGGGTGGTGGCTCTCTACTTACAAGGGGATAAAGGCTGCTGCTGCCATCCTGGATGTTTCAAGGGAATCTGAGTTATATTGGTCTCATCTACTTAGGTGCACCCTGATCCAGGTCTCAGCATCCTTCTTCCTTACTGAGACCTTGAATTTAGCCCAGGAAACCTGTTAGTACCGTGTGCTTTGTCTCAACAGCTCCACTGCTCTTCAGGCCTAGAATCTAACACAGCCCTTTAGCTTTAGGGATGTGACTTTCATAGTTGTCATGAGATCTGGCTATCATGGTATGATCTGGGTTGGTTAATGGGTGAGTCTGTTTCTTTCAGACTTCCAAAGCAGCTAGAAAGTATCACCAAGTCCATAAACTTATAACTAGCATTGTACCCAGATTGTTCAAGTGACAGCTATTGCATAGCCCATAGCCAAAAATGTTTGCCCTCCAGAGTCTCTTATCCAAATGCACCAAAGATGACTTAGTAATTGTGGAACAGCAGTCAGCTGTGAGACCTGACATACTTAACACCATTGGAATACTTGTTGCTATGTTGCTATGTAATTGCTTTGGTTCCAGGTCATTACTCTGAGAGTCCGCATCTACAAACTATCTTAGACTCCTTGAGACTTCAAGACAACTCTAATACAAAGTGGATTCTTTGAGACATAAGCCCAAAGAGCCAGGAAAGAGGGAGATGAAGAATAAGGAAAGAAAGCATTATGGAGGCTGCTTCCATGAGCAATGGGACCTTGATTCCAATGAATCAAAGTACATAGGAGGCCTTGTGGCATTATCAGCAGTAAACTTGTAAAACTGGCATTTATCTCATGTGTTCTATTGGTTAGACTATCAGGTATTAGGCTGAGGGCTGAGAACTATTAAGCTACTCCCAATGGAACTGTATGTAGAGGAAAAAGTGGGAAGTTTTTCACCTCAATCGCATTTTCTGTGTATTGATTTCAGCTTCCATGAAACTACAAATGAAACTGGGAGGATATGACAAACTAGAAGCATCTGCTATAACTTAAAGTATTTTAAAAAACAGTTGGAGGTATTTAAATTTGTCTTCTTGGTCTTAAGGGTAACATTGAGAACATTTTCAACCATAATATGTAAGCCATTCGCAGAAGAAATTAAGTTTGGTAAACATCAAAATGGAAGTACTTAAAACCAAGAATGTCAGTTTTAGGGCAAGAGAAGTCAAAGATTTCACCAAAACTGAGCTAAGAGAGCCTTTCTAAAGAATGAGGTCACCATTAGTACGTTTTCAGCATCTATTTTATATTTAATTGAAGTCTGTGTAAAGACTACTAAATTCATAGAAAATAGACAACTCTCCCTATCTGCACCAGGAGTAGAGGGAGCTTACCAGACTACTTCAGGGAATTGTAAGTACTGAGGCCATTGTCGGGTGCAGGATCTCCTTTGTTAGTAGGTAACATACCCCAACTTCAGATTAAGGGGAGAGGCAGTTGACTTGGCTCCATGGCAGTTTACCAGAGGGAGGGAAAGGCCATGAGCCTCAAGGTTTCCCAGTTCTGCTTTTATGGCCATGTGATTCATTTGGTCTAGTAGGAAGGGGCTTTTACAATTTTAAGAGAAAAATAATCAAGATCCCCCTTCCCAGATTCCCTGCTCATTGTCCTGGGAGGATTACAGGGGAGATAGGTGTGAAAAGGACCCTGGTACCAGGGCAGAAGTCCTCTGCTCTGCTTTCCAAGCTTGGTGGAACTGAGGGTGAGAAAATCAAGAAGGCTAGAACTAGGAAGATCCACACCTGCTATGACAAGTTTCTGCTTCACGCTCTCCCCGCTATTCTAACCTGGCATTCCTGAGATTCCACATGGTCATGGTTAACTGCTTTCTTTACTGCAGTGATTTTAAAAAACTTGTACCATATCCAGGCTTGAAGGGAGATTGGCCTACAGTGTTCTTGTCTCATGACATAGTGGGGTTATAACCCCAAAGTAAGTTGTGGAGAGTTCTTTATATAAGGTCACTTTAATGTCTATTCTGTAAAATTAGGAACTGTAGTCCAAGTTCTACAAGAAAAATCCCATGACAAGATTAAATGAGGGGAAACTTTTCAGTGGAAACATCTGATAGTGGAGAATCCAAAGAGACTGGGAGGGCCATCAGACTACAATGCAGCTCTGACTCTAAAATGGAAGAATTGAAAGTTGGAAGTATCTTGGCTTGTGGCACAATTCTAAGTATCCTCAAGTCAAACATGTATCTCTTGCACCAGGAAGAGACCTATTATTCTTTCCAGTCAATTGCTGGCTAAGAAGAGCTATGAGTTTGACCTTGGTACAATATAGTATGTGTGGTATAGCAATGGGAACAACCCTCAATCACACTTCCTATGGTCTGATGTGATATATTCCCATGGTTGTCACAGAAGCCTGTCATGCCTTTTGTTATGGACTAGGAGTTAAAGGGGAAACCTAAGTAGTGTGCTAATTCTCCAGGCTGTTTCTCCTAGGCCTCCATCACTGGAGCAGACACTTAGAGTTGAAAATTGAAAGAGCACAGCATATTCTCTAGTACCAACCTACAATTGATGCCATAGCCTTGGCTCACCAGATCTTCAGGGTTATAGGAAGTTCATGTGGTTCCCATGAGCAAGGCTAGGAGTGTGTTCTGATCCAGAAACAAAAAGGAAGAACAATGGCAGGTGATGATCCTAGGATATTGCTTGGAGCCTTGACATTGCTTGGAGCTTTGACTTAGTCAAAGTTGGCATTGATGGGAAGCCCAGATTGTAGGATCTCCTTATACCTTACACTGGTCATCTGCTATAGTTCCTCCAACAGCAGCCAGCATGTGGCTCTTGGATCTTGAAGTCAATCTGTTTCTGATCTTGGAACATGAAGCACAGCTATACCTCTCAATCAAAATGATGGGTCTGGTTCATGTGGTTCTAGTTACAAAAAAATCCCTGCACTGTACATAGAAATTTAGCAGCCACAGACGAATCTCTTGCCATTTTGGCTGAGCTGGAATTTGGCCAGGTTCTATCGTAAACAGTGACAATAACTTGGTTTTGGAGAGCTAAGGATAAGGTCTGAGAACCACAGGAAAAAGTAGGAAGTGTAGGGGGAAGTTTCTGGACAACTGAAACACTTAAGGGTTATAAGAACTTGCAAATGTAGAATTTGTTGGAAGGCAAAGGACCAGAAGCTCAGAGGCATGGAATTGACTCAGCCCAGTGTCATCTTAGAGATTTCATCAGGAAGTTCCCCAGTGACCAAGCAGAAATGGCTAGGCTTTAGGATCCCTTCAGCTCCCCTAGGAGAGTAATTGGGGAGAGGATAGTCTTAGCTTAAATGCAGCAGTGGCTTCTAAAGGTAACAGAGGCTATCCTGACTACACTCCTCACAAGTAAAAGGTTCTTTATGGGAGATCAGCATGGCACGTCTCTGGCTATCACAGACCACTTCCTGTACTGCATAAATCTGGTTCTCCATGTATGCTCAGGGAGTTGGTCCTTGTATTTCTGTGGATTTCATACTAGAAAAGCTCATAGGAATTAGTGGAATGAACCATTTCTACAGTTTTAAGGGCCATAACTAGTGCTCAGATAATTTCTCCTTGATATGTTCTGAATTCTGCCATCAGATATCACCCCTGCTGGTATCCATGGCTTATCTAATAGTATGAAAACACAATTCTTGAAGTCTGAGTTCTTGATAAACATACTTTTCAGGCTGAGATGGTTGCACCTGTTTGAATAGATCAAAGCTGGAAAAGGCTCCCAAATGGGTCACATGAGTTCCATGCTTCCCACTGTTCCCGTCATGCAGGGCCCAGTGCCTCCTGATAACTTACCTGGGTATTTCAATAACTAGTCTGTAAAGAGTCCAAAGTGTCCTGGAAACGCCTGTAGCTTCATTGAGCCTATTGCTACATTCCCAGAAAAAGGGCACTCCAGTTATGGACCAGGATCTCTAACACTTCAGAGCTCAGACTTGATTAAAGTCCCCCCAGTGGTATAAAGGTTAAATGGGACCATTTCTGCTTACATCTGGTGTCCACATGTATGAGCTCCTCACTAGTGGGTTATAAAGCTTTTAGTCATCCGATTTATGGATGCAATGTCTCCTTAGGGATGCTTTCCTATTAAAATAATATTGACCTGACTCTCAGATGTGTTATTCCAATACTGTCAGGCAAGCAGCACCTGGGTGGTGTGGTACATATGATCATTGGGTCATTGTCATGGGTGCCCTCCTATATTTTTACTATATAACAGATCCTCTGGTTAGATGCTATATTGTGTGGGATTCTATGGCTGTGATTAGGCAGTCTCAAGATCCCTAGGGATGAATGCTGGCTGAGTATCAGAGCAGGACAGTCAACCCATACCTTAGCTAGATATCTACACCAGTGAGAACTCATGACTGACTCTTAAGGGATGCAAGAGATCTGATAGAACTTTCTACCAAGTAACTGGCTCCTTAGAGGGATGTTACTGTATCTAGATGCACACTGGTCTCTTTCAAAGCATTCTTACAGGCATTAATGTATGATATAAGTCTTCACCCTTCTTGCCAACTCCTCAGTATTCCTACATGCATCTACCCTGCACTTCCTTGCCTCTGATCTGCTAGTACTTTGGTCTGGCCATAAGTTGGAAGGCAGTTTCTCACTGCTTAGAGGTCTGTGTTCACTTCGTGTTACTTCTCCTCCCATGACGTACTCGTCAAAGCCTTTCCACTGGGGAAATTGTACCTTGGCTGTATACTTCCAAGCCATTCTAAATGTGTTTATCAGAGCTACCTTTCATCTCAGCTTTTGCATACTGGAGTAACATGTCAAACTTATACTTCAGTTGATCATAATGGGTCTCTATTTCCAAATACATAAGCTCAAGTAGGGATCCTCA
>CAUYON010105876.1:0-12005 GCA_963573935.1 Arctocebus calabarensis | reverse complement strand
AAAAATGGCCGGGCGTTGTGGCGGGTGCCTGTAGTCCCAGCTACTTGGGAGGCAGAGGCAGGAGACTCACTTGAGCCCAGGAATTGGAGGTTGCTGTGAGCTGTGATGCCACAGCACTCTATCCAGGGTGACAGCTTGAGGCTCTGTCTAAAAAAAAAAAAAAATTATACAACATTTTACAGATAGTTATAGACATAAATATTTATAATATAGCATGTGGCTATTGTTTGCACTGATCCATAAATCATGCATAACATTTTTTACAGACAGCATCTTTCAAAATGTTTCACCTAAAACTATATATTTTCCATTAAAAGTAATTTAATTCAACAAATATCTAAGATTTACAATTTACATTGCACTAGTTTCTACATACTTCACATTTTATATACTGCAGAGAGAGCAAAGGTTAATAAGTAATGGTTTCTGCCCTGAAAGGATTTAAGAATATCTCCAAAGAGAAGTCTAAAATATTTTCAATTGTTATATATGAACAAATTAACCAATGATTTAATTTTCCATGGTATCAAGAAGAGCAGATTGTAGACAAAGGATATTCAAATAGGCATGGTGATAAATATGATCTTACCAGTAGCCAAAGGTGTGATATAGTGGCATTATTTATTTAGTTTTGTTTTAGAGACAGAGTTTCACCCTGTTGCTCTCAGTAGAGTGCTGTGGTGTCACAGCTCACAGCCACCTCCAGCTCTTGGGCTCAGGCAATTCTCTTGCTTCAACCCCCTGAGTAGCTGGGACTACAGGCGCCCACCACAACGCCTGGCTAGATGGTGACATTTTTAAAGTGGAGATTACTTTTAAAATAAAAAATGAAGGATATATGTATAAAGTAGAGTAAGGCAAATGTTGGAATATGTTGTAACTTACTTAGAGGGAGTAAGTGTAGAAATGAGCAAATCATTATTTTAAGACCTAGTTTCTCATTTATAAGCATTCCTATTTTTAAAGATAATATACTGAAACTCATTATATATCTGAATTTAAAACCTATACCTAATTTGATAGAAAATGGCAATCATGGAATTTTATAAGTTTATAAATAAGAGGAAATATATTGTAATTCCTTTATGATAATTTAGTAGGGCATTCTGGGGTGCCCCATGGCTTCTGTTCAGATGAAGTCTAAAATAGTACATTTCTTTCTTATTAATAATTTCCCTGTAGAAAGAATCTATTCAAAATCATCCACAGCTTATTAATTGCCCTTTGCAAAAATAGCCTACATTTTTTTTCCCTTTTGTGCCTATCTAGAGGGCAAAGTGTTAGAATTAAATGAGTGAAGAGAAGTGAAACTTGAAATTGAGGTCCAAACTTTATAAATACAAAATAAATTGAAAATTTAAACTAAAAGAAAAGGTGAGATCTGCTTATATAATGCAAAATATAACAGAGAATGAAAGAGATCCATGGATCATAAACATTCTCATTACAAAAAAAAAGTATGTAAGGTGATAGGTATGCTAATTAGCTCATTAAACAATTTCAATATGTAACAGCAATCCCTTCTATTAAACTAAATTCAATTAAATTTGGCCTAAAGCTTCCCCCTGAACATAGAAAATTGTAACCTAACAATGTTAAACAAACTGCAACCTAACTCTAGAGCATATTTTTTGTAACAAGTAACTCAAATTATGCCTCAAATTTAAGTTTGGGGCAGTTAGTCCTAACGACTGAATATTCAGTCAATCACAGGCTGCAAACAGCTCAGACAAGTCGATGTCACAGCTCAGAGCTGTAACCACACTATTTCTTTCTTTCTGTCACTTCCTTTCTCTGCCTATAAATATTGCCTGCCCAGACTGCTTGAGTATAGCTTTCTGAGGGTTTTCCAGTTCCAGGTGCTGCCCAAATCATGAATCATTTCTTTGCTCAAACAAACTCTGCTGGATTTAATTTGTGCCAAGTTTTTCTTTTAACACCTCTTTTGCAGGGAATCCAAGACACCCAGTAGATGCCTAAATGTTATACATACTCTATGATACTTCCAATCATCTATTATAAACTATAATTTATAAATCAAGCACAGTAGGAGATTAGTAACAATAACAAATAATAAAATATAACAATTGTAACAATATATTTTAGTAATAATTACACAAATATGGTCTTTCTCTTTTTCAAAATATCTTTTATGTCAATATCTCCATTTTTTCAGGCATGTGGGAATTTCAATGTCTTCCATAAATTTTTTTGTTCTTTTTTCAAAAAACTTATGGGGTATAAGTGTTTTTCATCACATGGATGTATCATATCATGTTGACACCAGTGCTTTCATTGTAGCTCACAGGTAGGTTCTCATCCCTTCCCATTTTCCCTCTGCTCAGTTTCCAAACTGCACTATACTGCTTTTAAATTCTATATTTATATCATTTGTCTTCTGCTTAAAAGTAAGGAGATGTAATATTTGCTTTTTCATTCCTGGGATGCTTCACTTAGGATAATGGTCTCCGATTGCATCCAAGTTGCTGCAAAAGACATTATTTTATTCCTTTTTATGGCTGAGTAGTGCCACCTTTTCTTTATCCACTCATAAATTGATTGACATTTAAATGGGTTTCATAGCTTTGCAATTGAAAATTGGTGTGTGATAAACATTCAGGCTCAGGTGTCCTTTTCATAAAATGACTTTTCCCCTTTCAATAGATACCCAATAATGGAATTAATGGATGGAATGGTAGGTCTACATTAGTTCGCTGAAGATTCTCCATACTGCTTTCCATAGAGGATGTGCTATTCTACCTTCCCACTAACAGTGTATAAGTATTCCATTTTCTCTCATCCTCACCAGCATTTGTTGTCTTTTGATCTTTTAATGATGTCTGACAGGGTAAGATAGTATCTCATTTTGGTTTTTATTTGCATTTCCCTGATTAGTGATGTTGAGCACTTTTCATGTTTGTGGACCATTTACCTGTCTTCTTTTGGGAAAATTTTGTTCATGCCTTTTACCCACTTTTATATGGAGTTTTCTTTTTTCTTGCTGCTTAGTTTGAATTTTTTGTATCTTCTAGATATTAGCACTTTGTCAGATATTTCACTTGTGAACATTTTCTCCCATTCTCTAGGATGTCAATTTACTCTTGATTATTTCCTTTCCTGTGCAGAAAAATTTTAGTTTAATTAAGTCCTGTTTACTGTATTTTGTTGTATAGAATGCACACTTTGGCCCAAATTTTTGGGAGAAAAACAAGGATGCACAATATACATAGGAGAATATTAATTCTTTATCTTTATGAATATGTTTAATTATTTTATATATTCCAGTGCATTGAAAATATAACACTAGAAAACAATAATGATATCTGTAATTGCAGTGGACTTGAAACCAGCCAACTGCGGTCCCTAGATGTATTAGTGGACAAGTCTTTTAAATCCCTAATGAAAAAAGAATAGCATCAAGGATGTAGTCAACGGGTATAGTTTTTCCAGGTCAATTTTTGGTATAACAAAGGATAAGCTCGGCACTTAGGGAGGCCAAAGAATCATCTCTTGAGGCCAGGAATTTAATTACCAGCCTAGGTAATATAGCAAGACTCCATGTCTACACAAAAAATTTAAGGAAAAAAAATTAGCCTGCCACAATGGTATATGCCTCTATTCCTAGTTACTTGGAAGGCTGAGTCAGGAGGGTCTCTTGAGCCCAGGGATTTGAGATAATAGTCAACTAAGACCATGTCATTGCTCTCCAGCCTACGCCTCAGAAGGAGATCCTGACTATAGCAAAATATTTAAAAAATGAAAATAAATAACTCAAGTCTGCTAACTTTTTGAGATACTGGCCTTTTCTTAGTCATCCTACAATTTGTAAATAGATTAATGGATTGAAAAATGGAAGAAATCTAGGATACATACTAAAATAGCACAAAGCCATGAATAGTAAATTATTTGTAGGGTATTCAATAGAGGGCTATCCAGAAAATATGTAGCCCTGTAAAATGAAAAAAGAAATAATAATAATGATGATTGGATACTTTCTGGAGATCACATGTATGCATTGTACCTAAAGTAATTTTTAACAATTTAGGCTTAATTGATGCTTTTTCTCTTTCAGTCAACGACATATTAGTATTCAGAGCATGATAAATTTTAAGATGTTCCCATATTTTACATTGTTCTTTTTTAAATATACACACAAATATATCACTTATAAGTGACATAATAAAAATAAAGGAAATAAATCCATGTTTCTTTCTAACACTTATGCATGTATAATATCTAGAAGATAATATTAATCTTTGGGGGAAGATTTGAATTTATTTTCATTTTAATAGGTCCCTTAATTTTGTTGGACACAAGTATCTTTTTTTTTTTTAAACAAAGTCTCAAGCTGTCACACTGGGTAGAGTGCTGTGGTGTCACAGTTCCCAGAAACCTCATACTCCTGGGCTTAAGTGATTCTCTTGCCTCAGCCTCCAAAGCAGCTAGGACTACAGGTGGCCACCACAATGCCTGGCCATTTTTTGGTTGTAGTTGTCTTGTTGTTTGGCAGGTCCGGGCTGGATTTGAACCCACCAGTTCCTGTGTATGTGGCTGGTGCCCTAGCACTTGAGCTATAGGCACCAAGCCAAAAGTTATCATCGTAAGGGAAAATTATGTATATGTCCTTCAGCCATTGCTGCTCATTTGCTGATGTTTTCATCAACGTATTATTGAACAATGTAAATTATTAGGAAAAAAAATAGAGGGATAATAGTAATAAGCACTTATATCTTTATTATTATTTGCTTAGCACTATTTTAACTTGGGGATAGGTATTATTACTATTCTCTTTTTACAAGTGAAAGAATTGAAACATTGAGGCAGCCAACAGGGGAATAGACAATACTCAGATCTAGGCTGTCTGGCTGTATAATTAGGATCACAGGAGAGGGAGCATACAAATTAGGTATATTAATGTAGGAGGGAAGAAATGTTGCTGAAAATTAAGATATATATGAAGTCATCCTCATCAATTATTTCAGTAAGCTGCCATTTCCCCCTTTGTCAGTTTCTCAAAACGCACTTTGTTCTTTTCAGTCTTGTTTCACATTTGCCTGTTTATATCATCTCATTTACCCTCTCTGAAGTGTGTGCTACATTTGTGTGTGTGTGTGTGTGAGAGAGAGAGAGAGAGAGAGAAATAGAGACAGAGAGTTCTCTTTCAGATGCAATTACCCTCTTCCATTTGGAAGGTTTGAATAAGGAGGTTTTAATGCAATCCTTTTTTCCCTTGATTCTAGGTCTTAAGTATATTTGGGGATTTTTAGGGTTTAGACTGCCGCCAA
The DNA here is from genome assembly GCA_963573935.1 of Arctocebus calabarensis. Lineage (NCBI taxonomy): Eukaryota > Metazoa > Chordata > Mammalia > Primates > Lorisidae > Arctocebus > Arctocebus calabarensis. The sequence continues at coordinate 6,720 of CAUYON010105876.1, read as the reverse complement.
GAAGACTGCTACTGTTATCATACTGAACAGATGCTCTTAAGCTCCAGATATTTCTGTAGAAGCTCTTCTAACTCTTTTAAGAGTTTGTTCAGAAAAGCAAAAGGTAGGATCAGGCTACTGCAAAGCTGTCTGTGATATTTTATTCTGTGAGGTAACAGGTTTACTCAAGATGAAACTTCTAAGTCATAAGCCAGTTCAGAAAGAGTTCTTAATTGATTTTTTTCCCAAACTTTGTTCACACCAACTTTTAATTCATTTTGCTTAAATAGAATTTTATTGAGGCTGTCAGGAGCAGACTGCATGCTGGGAGTTGTACAGAACCATTAACATTATTGCAGACTAAGTAACAGCTGGAAAGAAACTATGGGACCCCCCACGTAACCCCCACAGAGATCGAGACAATGGGTGAGTTATTAACCAGAGTAATGGCAACAGCTGCCAAGTAGGTCTTTCTACAAAACTCACTTTGAACGTTCAGGATTGAAAGAAGGATTTCTATTACTTCATCTTGTAGACACAATACTTGTATCAATTCTATCTCACATAATTTAACTATTAGTAGTTATCTAATTAGTAATCTATTAGTAATTTAACTATTAGTAGTTAATATATCTACCCCTTCTGAAGTGGAGTAGCACACCTTTGATAATTATGATCTTGAAGGAAGTTTTCATTAATTATTAACTGGAAGGAAGTTTTCATTACTATCCCCAATACTGGTGAAATCCCTATAATATGCCAACTTCTTAAGTAAAATATAGAAATAAAATATGTAAGAATCTTATAATTTAAGGCATTTTCACATAGAAGTAAAAAAATCTATTATCTATTACTTAAAATCATTTTTTCTCTCATTTATCAAGTTTCCTTCATGTCTTCTTACTTAGTAGGTATATTTTTAAACAAGCAAATTAGAAAAATGTTATTCGTAACAATTCCAACAATTATGTTTGCCTGGTTCTACACTATGGAATGAATAGAATTTTCAGGGCCATTGCTGTTTTAACGTGGAAATCTATTTCTTTAGGTGATAGTTGGACAATCTTATAGTTAGATGGAGAACATATTTGAAGAGCATGTGTTATAAATGAGATTTTTTATGAAGTGCTGTCTTATGGAAGTGGATGATAAGAATAATTTAATCTTATATTTTTCTACTTCATGTCAACAGTGGAATTTGGCTATACATCCATGTTGAGATTCTAATGGTTCTACCAATTGTTTGGTGTTTAATATTGTGTTGAAGAAGATCTGTTTAATTATTCAGTTAGAATTTGGGAAGTTTCTTTACTTTTAAAAGTGCATTTACAATGTTGAGATCATCCTTTGTTGAAGCAGGTCCTATCTTTGTATAAATTCCTATTCTGGTGAAAGAGATAATTCAGAAAGATGAAGGATGGCAGTCTTTGAAAATTATATGATCTCTCCCTTTTGCTCTCATGACAAAAAAGACTTGTTGGTTGAGAGCTTTGAGATAAGAGAGTATAACTTAATGGATAAAAGTATAAGGACATTTAAAGTGGATGTTCAATCTTTGATTCAGCCTGCAGGAGCCTATAGCAGCTGAACTTCAGCTGTGGCAAGAACAGGGGTGATCTATCCTTTTCTGCATATTCACAAAAGTCAATTGTTTTATGAAAGTCCAAACAGATGAAAACTTGAAATAAATGGGATATAAGAGGAGATATAATCTTTATAAATCAACTATTATAAACGATTTGTGTTCTCTCCACTTCAGAGGGTAATTAGACTCAAGCAAGTTCATTCTGAATAAATGACTGAAGCTGAAATCTGGTGGAAAGTGGCAGCATGTGAAGTGACAGGGACAAAGTCAAAGTTTCACTATTCACATCACTATGAACTCTGATTTCACTATTTTGAAAGGTTTTTGTTAGTTGTTTTTTGTATTTTTTTAATAAACGGTGGACTCTAAGAATGTCTTATGTAGCATAGTTCACAAGTTCCAAGGGGATTAGGTGCTTAAGAGTAGCTTTTCTCTCCTCAGTGAATGAACATTTATTAGTATTTTGAAAGGTGTGGGCTTGCTGATTTTCGTTTGGTTTGTTCTTAGGAATAAGCATTTTGCCATTTAAAAATTCCACAGATACTCTAGAAGTCCATTGATATCAGTAAAGTGTTTTTCAATCTCCCCATCTTGTAACTTGAACGTTCCTCTTTCATGAATCCTAGTGCCTACTCTGTATCCTTGGGTCCTTTCATAAGCATAAGTATTTCAACTCTAAAATTAAACTTATCCTCATTTTTGAACTCTCCACCTGTTTCCTTTATCTTCTCTAGTTAATGAAAAACATAACCATGTAGCATAGGTTCAACCTAAAACTCATCCCTGACTCCTCAATGTTTCTGAATTTCATTAACTCCAGCAACAAGATTATAATATATGTTAAATATTCAAAAATATATCTTCAATCCCTGTACTTCTGTCCATTTCTAGAACTACTACAGAAGTCCAGGGTACCACGATTTCTAGTTTGTATTAATTACCTTATATCTAGGACTCTATTCTCTCATGTCCCAGGATTCCACACACGTACACGCACACAGACATACTTACACCCACACCAGTTCAACATCTTGGTAGGGGTATCATGATGCTCTACACACAGATTGAAATTGCTCACATATCTGTTCATTGTATCTTCATAACTTTCTTTGGCTCTTAGAAATATGTAAACTTCTTGCAGACAGGAACCATATCCCAGTGCAGTAGTACCTCTCACCCTGCTTTTAATGTAGTAGATATTCTTTTCTTTTTTTGCAGTTTTTGGCCAGGGCTGGGTTTGAACCTACCACCTCTGGCATATGGGCCGGCCCTACTGCTTTGAGCCACAGGCACTGCCCATAGTAGACATTCTTTATTTTGTTTTGTAAATGAATATTACTGTTTTGGTATCATGCTTCCCCATACATAGCTAATTCCACATCGCCATAAATAAATCTTCTGGAGTATTTCATTGTATAATCTTCTGTGCCTTCTCTTAGTCATTCTTATCTTATTCTGTTACAGCAAAAAATAAAAATGTGCATTCACTTTGGCTACAAACTTAACTGAGAAAGGAAAAATGTTGTGATTACATGTAGAACGTTATTTTGAAAATGTACATAACAAGCTTTTAAAGCTTATTTATTTATTTATTTTTATAGACAGAGTCTCACTTTGTTGTCCTCGGTAGAGTGCCATGGCTTCACAGCTCACAGGAACCTCCAACTCCTGGGCTTAGGCGATTTTCTTGTCTCAGCCTCCCGAAAAACTGGGACTACAGGTGCCTGCCACAATGCCCAGCTAGTTTTTTGTTGCAGTTTGGCTGGGGCTGTGTTTGAACCCACCACCTTTGGTATATGGGGCCAGTGCCCTGCTCACTGAGCTACAGGTGTCACCCTAAAGTTTATTTATTTAATCTTATTGTTTATTTATAATTCCAAATACAGATGCCATTTCTTGAGATTAAGAATTATTTAACAAAGGTAGTGCCTGTGGCTCAAAGGAGTAGGGTGTCGGCCCTAAATGCTGGAGACGGTGGGTTCAAACACAGCCCTGGCCAAAAACTGCCAAAAAAGAAAAATTATTTAACAGCTATTTCCATTTTCCATGGATGATTACTCTGACTTCTCACAGTATAATGGGACAAATGATAGGGCAAATAAGGGCAAATGATAGCTGTGAATGTAGTCTTCCACAAAGGGAATTCATTTATGCACCACCTGTCAGCTCCATCATCAGATTATCACTCTTTCTCTAATGGGTATCACTTCTCATATGCTTTTACTAGGTGTTAAAAATTAAGTATGGTTTTTAGAATTTCCAGAGAAAAGTTTTGAGCACTAAAAAGAAAAACAATACACGTATACGTCATACACTGTGTGATTTCTTTTATTAGGAGGAAATTATACACACGAAAAAAAGAATTTCTTATTAACTATATGTTGCGTGAAATCTCCAATTTTATATTATTAATGTAAAGCATTTGTTTTCAATATATTCTATCAGTTTAATGTAAATTTCAAAATCAAATCATTAAATAACTGCATATGTCTTATTTATTTTTAATACAGTGGAATATATTTTAATATTAAAAAGATATTCATCAATACAATCACTGTCAATTGGTGGTTCTAAATAAGCTGAAAACCTTAAAATTTACAGACAAAAGCTAAAATACTTCATCACGAGACCTAGAATTTCTTCATTCCCAACTTCAGTTCATAAGAGTTAGATTTCTTTTCTGTCCATACCTTATTAAGAAAGTCCTTCTTTAACCACCCACTCTAAATTCACAGGTCCCACACTTATATTTTTCTCCTTAGATTGCTGGTGTTGATCATATTTAATATCATATTATGTATCTGTTTGCATGTCTATTTATTTTTTTTTGCCCTGGATAGAATGGACTATCCACTGGGGGGAGGGGTGTACTTTCTTTGTTCTCCTGATGGAACTCAAGGATCTAGTTAGTAAATAAGTATTTCTGGGATTAAATTATAAGTGATAATCATAAACAAAGAAAATTGACAACCTTCAAAATGGGAGAAGATTTTTTCCTATTATGAATCTGACAAAGGCCTGAATACAAGAATCTATAGAGAACTCAAATTAAACCACAAGAAAAGAGCCAACAACCCCCTGTGTAAGTAGGCAAGATACTTGAACAGAAACTTCTCCAAAGATAAAAGATGAATGGCCAACAAACATGAAAAAAATGCTCATTGTCTTTAATCATCAGAGAAATGTGAATCAAAACTACTCCACCTAACTCCAGTAAGATTAGTCCACATCACAAACTCCAAAAACTGCTGATGTTGGCATGAATGTGGGGAGAAGGAAGCACTTTTGCACTGCTGGTGGGATTGCAAATTAACTCAGCCTTTTGGGTGATAAGTATAGAGAATTCCTTAAAAACTAAAAGTTGACCTTCCATTTGATCCCACAATCCCATTACTAGGGATTTACCCTGAAGAGAAAAGGTCATTTTACCCCAAGACATTTGCACAAAATGTTTATCGGCGTCCAATTCATAATTGCCAAGTCATGGAAGCAACCCAAATGCCCATCATCCCAAGAACGGATCAACAAATTGTGGCACATGTATACCTTAGAATACAATTCAGCAGTAAGAAAAGATGAAGACTTTACTTCTTTTGTGTTGTCCTGTATGGAGTTGAAACGCATTCTTCTTAGTAAAGTATCTCAAGAATAGAAAAATAAATATCCAATGTACTCAATACTAATATCAAACCAATATATAAACAAGTACATGCTCATATGAGCAATAAAACACAAATATAGTCTAGTATTGGGGGAAGAGGGATGGAGGAGAAGAGGGGACAACTGGCAGAAGGAGAGAATGCATGTGGTGGGATCTCATCCAATGTGCACAATGCATGGGTGTTCAGCCTGTCCCCAGGTGAGGACCTCTTTTACAACTGAACTTCACCTTGGAAGTGAGAACAGTGTAATCTAAAAATTTATACCCCCATATTAATTTGAAATTTTAAAAACTTAAAAAGAAAGAACTTATAAGTGATACTCAACATTCAAAATAAAATAAACCAAAAGAAAGTCTTGGGGGGCATAGCAAGATGGCTGACTGGAAGCAGCTTCCGAAAAAGGCTCCTGTCCAAAAGGGAAGATAACCTCCAGGAGCTGCGCAATTAAGCTGAATATTGGGAGCCCAGCCAAGAGAATTGATTTCTGTGGATCACCTCTGCTGAGACTGGCAGCAACCCCAAGAAAGCATGCTTCAGGTACAAAATTCATCTGAAAGGAAGAGTACCCATCCCCTCCCCCAAGAAAGCTCTGAGTTTCTTGCTTTTCTGTTTCCTTTCCTTTTATTCTCCTTTTTTGCTCCTGCGAGTTTTCTACAGACAAGCGGTGAACTGTGGACTTCTTGTCTCACCCCATGGAAGAGTGCTGTGGGAAGTGAGGTGTGCGTCCCCTGAGCCGCCCGGTGTGAATCTGTAAACTCTATTGCTAGGCAGAAAAACTGAACTAAAGTTTTCCTCACCATTCTGAACGTACTGTACACCCTTTCCCCCTTACCTGGCAAACCAGAAGCCTAACCCCTGCTGAGACTGAGGGAGGAGTTCCCTGAGCAGCGCCCCCACCCCGCCTGCTGGAACAAGTACCCCACTAGGAAAAGACTACAGAGGGAGGGCCCTCAGCAAACCTCTCTCCCCTCCAGCGAGGGAAGCCACAGGCAAGTGTCTGGCCCTGCGCCCCAAGCTTGCCAGGCTTCCGCAGGCCCGCTGTCTACTAGAAACTCTGATGGCGAATGCCAGGCCTCCACAGGTCTGCCCCCGACCAGGAACTCTCCTGGTGACTGCACGGGCCTCCCACAGGCACCCACAGGGCCCCCATAGGCCGGCCCCTGGCCACTAAATACCCTGGTGCCTGTGCGGCTCCGTGCCTGAGTTTGCAGGGCTTCTGCAGACCTGTCTTCTGCCAGGAACTCTGCCTGCAACTGCCAGGCCTCTGCAGGGCAGCCCACGGCCAGAAATGCTCCCAGCAACTGCCTGGCCCTACACTCAGGCTTGCCGGGTGTCTGCAGGTCCGCTATACGCTAGAGACTCTGCTGGCGACCACCAGGCCTCTGTAGGTGTGCCCCCAGCCAGGAACTCTACCGGCGACCACACAGGCCTCTGCCTGGCACCTGCAGGGCCCCTGCAGGCCTGCCCTGGCAAGTAAATTCCCTGGTGATCATG
>CAUYON010105875.1:0-26403 GCA_963573935.1 Arctocebus calabarensis | reverse complement strand
CCGGGGCCTGCCAAACAACAATGATGGCTGCAACCAAAAAATGGCCAGGTGTTGTGGCGGGCGCCTGTAGTCCCAGCTACTTGGGAGGCGGAGGCAGGAGACTCGCTTGAGCCCAGGAATTGGAGGTTGCTGTGAGCTGTGATGCCACAGCACTCTAACCAGGGTGACAGCTTGAGGCTCTGTCTCAAAAAAAAAAAAAAAATCAGAAAGGTTTTGTTTTGTTGAGACAGAGTCTCAAGCTGTTTCCATGGGTAGAGTGCCGTGGCATCACTGCTCACAGCAACCTCAAACTCTTGGGCTTCAGTGATCCTCTTGCCTCAGCCTCCTGAGTAACTGGGACTACAGGCACCTGCCATAACTCCCGGCTATTTTTTGGTTATAGTTGTCATTGTTGTTTGACGGGCCTGGGCTGGATTTGAACCCGCCAGCTCTGGTGTATGTGGCTGGCACCTTAGCCACTTGAACTACAGGCGCTGAGCCAAGGTTTTTGTTTTTGTTTTTTATTAATTTTACTATGGCCCACCAGCCCAGGGTGACCTCCCAAATGTCACCTTAATTCATAAGTGGTTTTCACTGGGATTTGGTATCATATCCTTTCTTCATTACACTCTACTATCTCCCCAATATTGCTAAGCTTACTTAGCTCTCTTCCCACAATCTCCCCAACATTGCTAGGATTACTTAGCTCTCTTTCCATAATTCTTGGTTCACACATTGCCATGGGGGCAACTGGAGCACAATGGTGGTGGCCGGATTGTTCTTTCCTTGAACTGCCCTGGCTTACCTCTCCTTTTGACCCTAGGGCTCTATGTACACTACTTTATCTCTCACCACTGTCTCAGTCTATACGGGCTACTATAACAACATACCATAGACTGGGTAGCATGTAAACAACAGAAATTTTTTACTCCTGTAGGAAACAGGCCCTCATCAGATACTGAATCTACTAGCACCTTAATCTTGGACTTCCCAGCCTCCATAACTGTGAGTAAAAAATCCTCTGCTTGGAATTCCACATCACCCCTCCTTTGCTGCCATGACTTAACCTCACGTGGCAAATGAGTTTCCTCTGGTGTCTTGTAAAGGGGCACCAGATGAAGGGCACTTCTAGCCACAGGGGCTTTGCCTTTTTGACCTAACACTTCTTAAAGGCCCTACCTCTTCATACTGTCCCCTTTGGTGGGCAGGACTTCAACATATGAATTTTGGGGAGACATAAACATTTAGACCATTGCAACCAGTATCCTTGAAGAATGTCTCCTTTGCAGAGACAGAGGACAGACATCTTCCAGGACTAGATTTGGTCTCTTTTCTTAAGAAAGAATTTTCTACTCATTAGAGCAGCCTGAAATAGAAGAGGCCCACCTCAAGAGAGAGTCACCTGCCCTGGAAGTGTTCAAACAGGGGCTAAATCTCCTCCAAATGGGATCATTGTGGAGAATGATAAAAACCTTGGCTTCTAGAATCACTTGCAGTCCCAAGGCTCTAAGACATTCTTCCCCAGAGAATGATTCCACATACTTTCAGGAGGAATATTTTGACTAAGAAAGTAAAAATGACTCAGGCTGGACACAGGAATCCTTACACAGTGTCAACAAGGACAGACACAGTCCTAAGGTTCTGCTGCCCAAGGGGTGTTTTTCCCTGTTGTCTCTTCTCCTTTACTTCCAAGACCTCAAGTTCTCAAGTGATCCCTATTTTCTCACTCTAGTTCCAAAAAATGAACACAGATCAGGCTAGGGGTATGCAGAGGGAGGAAGTTGACACTATTTGTAGATGTAGGACATTTGGAATGTCACCATCAACTGTTACTCCCAACACTTTTGATGTAGTGATTCAATCCCAGACAGTTCCTTGATGGGCCAATACCTTGTTTATTGCTGTGCCCTGTCTGTGTCAGAGCTGAGAGAAGGTGCACAGAAAGCGGCTTCCTTTCTTTTTGTTATCTAAAAAAGAAAAGATGTACATTCATGGCTGGGCATGGTGGCTCATGCCTGTAATCCTAGTACTCTTAGGAGGCTGAGGTGGGAGGATTGCTCATGCTCAGGAGTTTGACACCTATCTGAGCTAGAGTGAGACCAAGTCTCTACTAAAATGGAAAAAATTAGTCAGGTGCTGTGGCAGGCACCTGTGTTCCCATCTACTTAGAGGCTGAGGCAGGAGACCACTTAAATCCAAGAGTTTGAGGTTGCTGTGAGCTAGGCTGATGCCACAGCGCTTTTGTCTGAGAGACAGGGCAAGACTCTATGTCAAAAAAAAAAGTATATTCATTGTATTATTACTACTAAATATTATAAACTATGTAGAAAATATAAAGAAACTAAAAAATAAAGCCTACTGGAGTCACATAGCCACTATTGCTATTTTAGTGACCACCCTACTAGACATCTTTTTTGCCTTGAATAAACCTAGATACAAATTGCAATATCAACAAAATCAAACTCCATGCTCTATTACACAATCCACCATTTTAATAACATGGTATGAATACTATTTTGTTTCAACAAATACAGAACTATATGATTATTATTTTTTATAGTTACTTAATTATGTATATATATATATTTTTACAAAGTTACTCCTTTTCTTTTTTTTTTTTTGAGACAGAGCCTCAAGCTGTCACCCTGGATAGAGTGCCGCGGCATCACAGTTCACAGCAACCTCCAATTCCTGGGCTCGAGCGAGTCTTCTGCCTCCGCCTCCCAAATAGCTGGGACTATAGGCGCCCGCCACAACGCTTGGCCATTTTTTGGTTGCAGCCTTCATTGTTGTCTGGCAGGCCCGGGCTGGATTCGAACCCGCCAGCTCAGGTGTACATGGTTGGCGCCTTAGCCCGTTGAGCCACAGGCACTGAGCCAGAACTATATGATTATTTTAATGGTTGTATTATAGTCCTCTGTTTTATGTAGTGAGCCAATTAGGTTGTTTTGAGTTTTGCACTATTTTAAGCACTCTGATATGTCTGTGGATCGATCTTTTTGCACTTGTATAATCTCCTTAGGGAAAAATTCTTAGAAATGAAATTACTGGATCAAAAAAATACATTTGGGCACATGTTTTCAAACTGTCTCCTCAAAAGGCAGTATATTCCTATCTAAGAGGGTACTGTTAGTCCTTTACCCCTTGCTTAAATGAACGAGTACTTTCTTCAAAGACCAAACAACAACAACTCTGATTCTTCAGATCAGTTTGTGTATGTGCGTGTGCTTGTGTGTGAGTCGTTAGGAAGGTCTAGGTAAGCCTTGTATCCCAGTGTGTATGTCTATATTCCCTATATAAACACAAGTCTCTACCACTTAAGCAGATGTTCTGCATGAATATTCTCAAGAAAGCATTACACTCCCTCCAAATCTTCCCCTGCCACCTAAGTGCAGGGATGAGGTTTGTTCCAGCCTCCTTTGGCCCCAGGATACGCATCATTGTCACTGTCACCATTATCTCTGAAGTCTGGCCAAGGTAGTTAGGGAGAGGGAAGGAGGAGGCTAGACTGGGTTTGCCTACAGTGGTACTTGAAGTGTGAAATCAGATTTTCCTCAGAAAGTGCTCAATACCACAGCTGAGGGGCATAAGACTGTGTGACAGAAATGGTGCCCAGGTCATCCCGGATCATTGAGGTGGCTATTAGGTCACTCCAGAGATCCCCCTAAAGATGGGAAGGAGGAGAGGATAACATGGCTGAGGCTCATCCTGCATGTGGTGCCTACTTTGTAGAAGCTTCTACCACTCCTTTCTGCTCCATCAGGATCCCTCACACACACTTCACCTCTGCACTCACACCACATACACTTCCCTCACAACCACAATCATAGTCTCATTCCCACATAATTTCACTGGAATAATTTCATACCATTACAGACACATCTTTGCAAACAATACATGCCCAGAATTTCATGCTTACATATATCCACCTACATAAACATTCCCAGTCACCCAATAGCTACTACTAAATACACTGATTTACTTTTTCCTAAGGAAGTATATTCATAGGTTTCTCCCAGTCATTGCTATTTATGTTGTTACAACCACATCTCCATACCCTACAACCCTATCCAGGATTTCCCTCTTATATACTCTCAGAGGCCCACAGAATTCACACCATACTTTCACATCCTCCTCAAATCTCTTGAACATATACAGTTACCCAGAGAATCTTATAATTATCTAGTCTACCCTCCTTATTTTACAAGTAGAATAACTGAGACCTTGGGAGGAAAAATGTGACTTGACCAAGGTCAGACAATAAGCTTATGGAAAGTTTAAGGTGTTAACTCAGATCTTATCACTCCCATAATAGTGCTCTTCGTCCTATGCCAAAGTCTTTCCCTATCAATTTTCCTTTGAGCCCCCTATGCCAAGTCCCAAAAGTGACTCTCAGAAACAGGGTTCAAATAAAGGAAGGAACTCTTGAAAAGACAGGCATCCAGGTGAAAGGGCCAAGTATAAATTTGGAATACAAAAAATTCCTGCTTTGGAATGTTAAATAGCCTGTAGGGTGGTGATAAAGCTCAGAGCGAATGTATATAAAACACCTGGCACAAAATAGTAACTGTGAACACTGTGAACATTGGGCACTTGCTATAAGGAAGGCACCATGCCAAGAACTTTATATATTACCTCATTTAAGTTTTACAATTATTTAAATGATCCTATTCATATCACAGAAGAGGCCCAGAGAAGTTAAGTCACTTGTCCAAGGTTACCTGGCTAGGGAATTTTGAGACCAAGATTATACCCTACCGGCTCCAAGTCTGGTTTTAATGCATTATATTGTGGTTCTTCCCTTAGTAATAAAGGTGAGCCTTTATTCAATCCAGTGTCCTAGACACTGTGCTATATGCACATAGTTTTCTGGCTCTGTGAAGTGAGGTATTCAGTACTCCATAGTTTCTATGTATCTTTACAGATAAGGAGATAGAGGTTTCGGAAGTGCTCAATGGATGATATTTGTATCATTATGGAGAGGCAAACTCTGAGTTCAAAATTAAACTTAGCAGTATTTTGTCACCAGATAAATTCTTTGTTCATGTAAATCTGTAGTGGATCTGATATTCCCATTGATTGGTTCATTTCAAATCAATCTTCCTTCCTCACTGATCTGCAATTCCTTGCATTTCCCACCCCAGTGCATCTTGGGAAGAGGGTCCCTGCTGTGACCACATACCCAGTTCCTTACTTAAACGCACTAGATGAGGTCATACTTAGGCACAAGTCTTATACACACTGTAAATCCACTGCAGTTTAGTCAATTAGCAATATTAGAGAGTGGAGTCAAAATGCCTAGGGTCCAATTCCATTACTAACTGTAAAACCACAAGCAAATTACTTTCTCTGCCTCTGTTTCCACATCTGCAATACTAGAGTAGTAAGTGCTCCCTCCCAGCATTGTTCTGAGTTTAAAATGGTGTGAGATATCATTATAGAAAGCCTAGTATGTATCGGCACTCAAAATTTGCCACCCACTATCTCACACACAGAGATACAATATAAATACTCCTACTAACCTAATCACAGTCAGACCTACATGTCACACTAGGCTATAGACACCATCAGATCTGCTGTGATGGGCTGTCAGAGGAGTGGAAAAGGGGCTGTTAAATAACCTTGGGAAATTCCCTTAACAGCTAATTTTAAGAAAAGAAATTAAGCAATTAAAGACTTTTAGAAAACCGTAACCACAATATCACTATAACACCTACTAACACTGGCAATAATTCTTTAAAATCATCAGATTCCCACTTCATATTCAAATTTGTCCAATTTTCAATCTTTTTTTTCCATTGGGTTTGTTCAAATAAGAAACCAAACAAGGTCCATTCAACAATGTATTTGATTACTTTCTCTCTCTTTATAAAATTTGTAGGAATCTCTTTTCCCTTTGAAGAACCTGGGTCCATAACAATGGCCCACATTAAGAAAAAAATTCACTTTTAAAAATACTTATTTAATTATTTGGTTTTTGTTTCTTTTTTTTTTTTTTTTTTGAGACTGAGTCTCACTCTGTTGCCCTAGGTAGAGTGCCATGGTGTCCCAGGTCACAGCAACCTCAAACTCTTGGGCTTAAGTGATTCTCTTGCCTCAGCCTCCCAAGTAGCTGGGACTACAAGTGCCTGCCATAATGCCTGGCTATTTCTTTTTGTTGTTGCTATAGTTGTCATTGTTGTTTAGCTGACCCAGGCTGGGTTTGAACCCACCACCCTCAGAGTATGTGGCTGGTGCCATAACCACTGTGCTACAGGGGCTGAGCCTAAAATACTTTTTGGGGGGACAGAGTCTCAATCTATTGCCAGGACTAGAGTACAGTGGTATCATTATAGCTCCCTGCAACCTCAACTCTTGAGCCCAAGCAATCCTCCTACCTCAGCCTCCCAAGTAAACAGCACTACAAGTACATACCACCACTCCAAACTAATTTTAAAATTTCTTTTTGTAGAGACAAGGTCTCACTTTTACTCAGGCTGGTCTCTAAATCCTGACCTCAAGCAATCCTCCCACCTACCCTCCCAAAGTACTAGGATAATAGGTGTGAGCCACAGTGCCTAGCCAAAATACGTATTTTTACTGTGCAAATAGTACATGCATATATTCTTAGTTGTTAGAAAAAAGAAAAAAATGGTAGCGCCTGTGGCTCAGTGAGTAGGGCGCCAGCTCCATATACCAAGGGTGGTGGGTTCGAACCCTGCCCTGGCCAAACTACAACAAAAAATAGCCAGGCATTGTGGCGGGCACCTGTAGTCCCAGCTACTCGGGAGACTGAGGCAAGAGAATCGCCTAAGCCCAGGAGTTGGAGGTTGCTGTGAGCTGTGTGATGCCACGGCACTCTACCGAGGGCGCCAGAGTGAGACTCTGTCTCTAAAAAAAAAAGAAAAAAAATCAGAATCTACAAATAAAGTAAAAATCTCCCTTCACCATCACCAGCTCTAGCCCTTTAACCTAAATCTCAATTTTCTTATCTGTAAAATGGGAAAATCTCTCTTAGTGTTGCTGTGAGAATTGAATTATATAAAGAGAGCTGGAAGCGCTCAGCTCATTGTCTTGTTCACGGTAGGTAATCGTTCAATAAAAGTAGCATGTGATGATGTTCTAGTCACCGTTAAGATACCGGGCAACGCAGAAGAGCCGCCTGGCTCTGTACGTGTTCAGCACCCTGGACAGAGGAAACGGCGGTCCGCACCCTCCCCGCCAAGCCTCGAAGCGCCCAGAAGGATTTTTAAATAAAAGTGCAGACGGTGAAGAGGAAGGAAATCATGGGTTTTCTGAGCCACCTTCTCCAGCTCCGCGTCTGGCGGAGACATTACTCAGATACGCTGCGGCTGGCCTCCCCAAGGACCCAGGTCATTTCAGACCTGGGCCCTGGTCCTTGGGCAAAACCCCAGACAGGCAGAGATCTAGAGCCAGTGACTCAGTTTCCTGGGCTGCAGGATAGCCGGTGGGGTGGACCGTGGAAATCGCCGCAGGAGTCCCCATCTCCCAACCTAATCCCCACTGTCCTTGGGAGGGGTGGGTGGCGATGCAGGGCTTGGGAGGGTGGCATGGGAAGAGCTGCCTCCGGAAACCGACCCAGGGCACAATTAGCAGGGAGCGGAGGCGCCCGCAAAGGCTGATTTAATTAGGTGACACGGTGCCAGGCTGGGATGCGGGGGGAGGGGAGAGCCGGGTCAAAACATTTTGTAAAAATCTGTTTCACAAACGCTGCTGGTCCCCTCGGGCCAGAAAGAGATTACTGCTTCTTCGTTGTCGATCAAGGCTGGCAAGAGGTGGCCAGGAGCATGGGGACATTTCCTCCTCAGTCTCTCTCTTTTGTCCATTTCCCAAAATAGACTCAGGAGCCATTAGCTCTACCCAAGTGTGGGATTGGATGACCTGGAAGAAGACCACTTTTCCAAGGGGGAAGAAAGTGCTGTTTGTTTGATACATAACTCCCCCTCCCCCTGCATATTCATATGAATAATATTATCAATAGTTGCAGGACGCATTTACTTTCCAAATAAAGTCAAATAAAGGTATAATTGCTGAGCAGGTACTCCGCCATTACTAGCTGTCCGATCTTAATTATTCATACCCTGTGCCTTAGTTTTCTGCCTCTAAAACAGTTAGAATCCTTCTAGAGTTGATGAATAAAGGAAGCGCATATGTAATAGCATGTACTTAATAAGGGTTTGCTGTTGTTGTTGTCACTATTATTTTATTACTAATAGGTGCCAGGCTAGTTTTTAAACATTTTTTGTCCCTAAGCCTCAAAACCATTCTGTGCCATAGATATGATTTATTCCCATTTTACAGATGTGAAAACTGTGACTCAGTGAGTTACTGTCACTGACTTCCTAGGACAATCTAGGAAGTCAACTCAGAACTGTTTGATGTTAAAACCACCTCAGTTCCTGACTTGTGACTTTCTCTTAGTCACCTGTACTGGATCAGCCAACATAACTGCACATGTCTTGCCTCTTCCCATGTGTCTGATACAGCCAAGCCCACCTCTCATACCCTCTCATTTGTGTGGCACTGAGTAAAAGGAAGCATACAATGCACACATACACACGCATATGTCATCAGAGACAGTCCCCCAGGATCACCCCCCACACCCACACATAGAGACTCCCAAACTCACCATCTCACTTAGAATTAAACCAGTTGCACACAAGTGCCAGTCTGTCATTGGTCACATATACAAACCACCTCATCATAAGGAATTATCACAGAGAAACAGTTACACTCAACATCATAAAAGAAGTAACACACAAATACGCAGATACACAAAGCATGTAACCCTTCCACATACAAATGCAACAGGGTAGTAAGACATGAACAATTATACACACAGTCACAATCACAGGAGGACGGGTTTTTTGCAAGACACCATTTGCAAAGATTTTCACAGAGATACATAGTCACACATATACCCACTACCACACACTGGCATACACCCCCTCATGGAGAGGTATAGCTACACACCTTGAACCACACACCATACATCTACACTTTCAAGATGTAGACAGACATCATATGACACTAAAAGGAAATTGGCCAAACCCAGTTCATATACACTCTTGCCAGGCAACCCTACAAGGATCAATAGAGATGGAAAAACCATCGTCTCATAGGCACACACACATACACACACACACACAAACATTCTCAGTCCCTCTGGGAAGCTGGCTTCAACCCCAAAATGTCCTGCCTCCTAAAGTCTTCAGGGCATGGGGTCAATTGATTCCCTTCCCCTCTCTTCTCCCAGCTGAGCCCAGGGCAGCAGGGACACAGTCCTCTAGCAGACATGGGGAGGAGGGGATCCTGGACAGCCAGTACTGAGTGCACCTTGTCTAGCATTATACACAACCCAAGCTGGGGCCAGCCACTGGGACTTGGGGGCTGTCCTCTCCTTTCCCAAATTCACTTCCTCCACCAACTCAGCTTCTTGCTACACAGCATTAGTTTTCAAAAAGGGCAAATGAATTCATCAGCAACCTCCTTTCCTGGGGAGCAGGAGCTGTGTCCTCAAGCCTCTCCCCCACCTGTTGTCACCTACCTGTGCAGGTGCTCTGTCTCAGCAGCTTAAAGCTCCAGCCTAGGCAAGGTCCCGAAGGCAAGTGGGTGGAGCCTGGTTCCATCCTCTGTGCCCCTGTTCTAGCTCTCTCTGCAGCTGCCCCTCAAGCTCCAGGCCCCCTGGGCAGCCCCCTCCCTCCTTGCCGCCTGCTTGCCCAGCACTGTGTCTCTTCTCTGAAAACCAGACTAGGGACGGGGGGTGGGGGAGGATCCCAGGAGAGGAAGTGGCATCTGACGGCCCCAGCACCAAACCTGGGGGGCTGCAAGGGGGAGGGGAGGAGCAGGGAGGCTTCTCATTGTGTGAGGGAAATTTTATTTTTAACAGATGCTAAGGCAGATGGCGCAGAATTAACAGAAAATGGGAGAGGAAAGAGAGGAAGAACATTACTGACTCCGGAGAGAGTGGACATTAAAAAAATAAAGAATAAGGGAATGAAAACAAGTTTAAGTGCTCTCTCCGGGGGGGAGGGGGGCGGGGAGGGGAGCTGAGAGGCAGAGAGGGACGGAGCAGCGTGGTGATAACCAGAGGCGTGAAATTACAAAAGTAAAATTTGTGGGACTCGGGAGGGGCTGAGAAGGCCTCAGTTTCATTGCAAAACTCACTCAGAAATTACTGATGTGATGTTTGAGCTTTTATCATTACTAATAATCGAGAGGAGAGGGGAAGACAAAGGGACTGAAGGGCTGGGGGGTCGAGGCACCAGGAGAAAAGCGTCTGAGTCGTGAGGGAGGTGGGTCAGAGAAAAGTCATCTCTGTGGTGGAAAAAGAAAGGGAAGAGAGTAAAACTCAGGAAGGTAAAGCAGAAACTGAGGCAAATGCAGAGACAGAAGCAGAATATAAGAAAAAGAAAGAGTGGAAACAAGGCGGGGGGAAGGAGAAAGAAGAGAAGCTGTCAGAGAAGGGATAAGACAGAAGGGTCTGGGAGAATGAAAGGAAATTAAAGGGTGTTTGAGACAAAGAGACAGACACGGCAAAGAAGAGAGAGATGGAAGCGTGCCAGGAGATCAGCCAGCATCAGGAACAGAGACACGGGACGCACAGCACACTCGTGGGCAAGGGAAGTAGCCCCACAGATGAGCAAGCTGTGACCAAAGGCAGGGGACCAAAAAAGGCAAGAGGGAGAGACAAAGACAAAAGTGCAGAGCCCCAGACAGACAGAGAAATGGATGAAGAAAAAGAAAGAGACAGGAAGAGTGAGAGACAGACACAGAGAGTGAGTGAAAGAGACAGATGGAAATGGAGAGAGAACAGAAACTAAGACAGACTTTAAAAGAGACACAAAAAGGGTTGGAGAGACAGAAATTTCAAGAGAGAGAAACAGAGCCACACGATCAGGATGAGAGAGGCGAGCCAGCGAACAGGAGAAAGAACAACTGAGCCAGAGGCAGAGAGAGACGGAGAGACAGAGAGGCCGTGGGGGAGACGACAGCGAGGGCAGGAAGGGAGGAAGGGATGGGAGACAAAGAGGAATGGCCGTTTATCTCTCCTCCCAAATTAATTGAGGCTACATCAGCCTGAGCCACTAAAACGGAGCGATTATGAATGGGTTAGTCACAGGTGGAGTTAAAGGCCTTCAGAGGGATATTAGCCAAAATTGAGTGGCTTTTAATTTCTTTCTAACGAGAGACTGTGGCTGGGGAACCAGGCACCGCCTCCGCTCAGCTCCACTGCTAAACACGGCGTGGGGGCAGCCTGGGCCACTCACCACCTGACCTGTGTGGCATAGGCAGCCAAGTGGAAATGGCCATGCCTGCAACACGCTTGCAACATGCTTGCAACACACAGCATGTCTACAACAACCTGCAACATGGAACACAATGGAGGGTGGTCAAATAGGGGGCTCAGCCAGGGGAGGAAGGGCCACAGACCTTGCAAGTGGCTAGATCAGCGAGCACACAGGGGCAGGGGCTGAGCAGTCTGGGATGTGGGGTCATCATAGTCTGGGTCAGAGGGACAAATGATGCTCCACTGAAAAGTCCTGCCATAGCCACAGGGTTCCCCCAATTACCCCAGCCCCACTTTGAGGAAGGCACCATGGGCCAGGACTACTTTCTTCTATCATGGAGAAACCTTAAGATTAAAAGTTATATTGCCAATTTACACATGAGTGACAATGGCAACCTGAACCCTAGAAGCAGAGTAGTGAGGCAGAGAGAACACTGAAACATGAGTCCAGACCTGGTCGTGAATCTCAACTGCCTTCCTAACTCATGGCAGGACCCTGGGCACCGCTCCTCTGCCTGGGCCTCAACTTCCCCATGTATAAGTGAGGGTGTTGACATCTCAGATCCCTTCCAGTACCAACATGCTATGATCCTATGCAGGCGGACTTCCTATCTGATGACTCAGCGAGGGGTTGCTGCTGTCGTGCCCAGGACCTGAAGGATAGGATATGTCACCCAGGGGGGCATTTGTGAACTCTAGAATAAGGCATGCAAACTGAACATAGGGTCCCTGGTCCAGGGTGGAACAAGTCAGAGCCAGTGCAGTGGCAGTTCCAGGCAGGGGTGAGCAGGCGACGAACACCTGGATGGGGAGGGCTAAAGGAGGCCCAATGTGGCCTAAGGGGCCAGCAAGGAAGTAGCTTGAGTGGGTCACAAATGGTGGATGGACCGCAGTAGAGGACGAAGTTGCAGAGATTGGAGCTGATTCTGCACAGTGGGCAAGGAAGGGGCAGAGGAGAGACAACAAGCCGTGTCCATGCACGATTTCAAGGCTTGAATGAGAACACGGAACTCAATCCTGCAGGCACAGTGTGGAGGGTGCAGAATGGGGTTTGGGGCATGGGAGGAATACATTTGAGGATTTGGGGCATTTGCGCCATGGGACAGGAGTTGGGGGAGAAGATGGAATCACGTGAGCAGATGGGAGGACTGATGTTAACAGGCCAGATGAACCTGAGTGAAGGAGAGGGGAGGACAGATATACCCCTGATGGGGTGTGGTGGGGCTGAGGACAGGACACAGTGAAAGAGGACCTTGAGGTGTCAAGGCTAACTGGAGAATGTTGGTGGCAATAACAAGGTGATCAAAGGTAAATGGGAGCTGAGACAGACACAAAGACACTGGTGTCCAGCCCAGAGCAGAATGAGGCTGCGCGAGGCAATGCGGCCCAGTGGATGTGCAATCATCCACACGTCCATCATGTCCAACTTCCTGTACTTTCTCAGCCACTAATCAGCTAAGGGGCCTTGGACGAGACACTCCCCATCTCTGGGTCTCCATATGTTTCTCTGTGACATGTGGGAGTTGGTCTGGGCTCTTCCTAAGTTTTGTCTAGGTCTACAATTCTGAGACTCAGAGACAAAGCCAGGGACAGAGACCCGGATGGGACAGAGAGAGGGACAGGAGAGAGACTGGTGATAATTCTCATTGCCCTTGGGTCCCCTGAGCCAACAGCTGTGCCCCCTCCTCATCGAAACTTCATTAACACTCAATTAGGGGGCTTGATGGGCTCCATCCTGGAGAGCCCCTCTGCACCTCACACCCAGGCACGTTCCTCTGATGAGCCCACAGGGAGAAGGCTCCACTCAAATTTACAACTAACCCTGGCTGCCCTGCAGCCCCTGCTCCTCTCCGGTCTTCCTCCTAGGGTGGAGCCCACAGGACTGGGTGAGGATGGGGAAGGAGGCCAGGGCCCATGCTGGACACCCCAAGATGAAAGGCAGCAGGCCCTGGAGCAGAGGAGGTGGGAGGGGAGAGTGAGGAAGAGGGCGCGAGAGTGTGTGAGAGAGAAAAATGACAGGCCCTGAATATTGGGCGCCCTCACTTTAAATCAAGATAAAAGACTGAAGTGGAAAATGAGAGTCCAGAGAAGCCCCGGACGGCTCGGGGCGCTAATGGAAACACATGGCTGCCGGCTGCGGGCTTGTCAGCTTCCCCCGGCGCTGCCATTCCCGTCTGATAATCCGGCCTGCCATAAAATTAGACTAGCAAATACCTCCTGACAAAGATGCATGTTTCTCTCTATTGTGCCATCATAAAAAAAACTCCGCTGGTGACTCGGGGAGCCGCAAACTTCAATTTAAATTTACAGTGCTGCGGAAGGAAAGTGATATGCACTCAAAAATTTTAATAACCTATTAAGTTACGACTTCAATTTCATTTTATGAATATTTTCCTTGGGGAGCACGGCTATCACAGAGAAAGATAGAAATTTAAAAAAGATAAATAGTGCCATTAATCTCCAACATTTCTCTTCCATTATCCTTGAAAATTAGGAGTTATTTTTGTTCAGATCTTCATGTAATTAGCTCCCTCCACTTGATTCACTAGCCAGAAAATGACCATGTTCAGAAAATTAAAAATTTGTCATTAAGTGGAATTTAACATAATATCATTTATCTTTATCTATTCCCCAGCTGACAGCAGGAAGCCTTGGCTGCCTTACCGGCTGGTGTGTCAGAGTGGGGAGGGACTGCTCCGGGAGAGACACTGGGAGAGACAGAGACAGAGACCCAGGGAGGGAGAGAAGGCCAGCGGGGAGGTGGCCAAAGCAGGAGTGAAGAGGGAGGGGAGGACTGAGATGTGAGCCAGAGCAAGGAGGCAGTAGAGTCTGAGGGCTGCCCGTGTCAGCAGGGAGTGGGCCAAGGGCAGGGCCAAGAGGAGGAGCTGGGGGCAGGACAGGAAAGCCAGAGGAGACATCAGGTGCAGGTGCCAAAAGAGGAAGGTAGCTGGTGAGTGGGGCTGGGATGA
The DNA here is from genome assembly GCA_963573935.1 of Arctocebus calabarensis. NCBI lineage: Eukaryota > Metazoa > Chordata > Mammalia > Primates > Lorisidae > Arctocebus > Arctocebus calabarensis. Next base: position 12,165 of record CAUYON010105875.1, on the reverse strand, counting down.
AGAAGTGACCTGGGCAGAAACATAGCAGAAAAAGAGGAACCTCCAGAACTGTGGGGCTGCGCTGGGCTGGGGTGGGAGAGGTCATGGAGCATTGCCCTGCCCATGCATGGGGAACTGGACTCTGCCACCCTGACCACAATCTGGCTTCATGGGAAGACACAGAGACAGAAAGAGACAGGGCATCAGAGAGGCAGTGAGAAAGCAGCCAGGAGGTGTGAAGGCAGAAGGCAGCCAGGAGATGTGAGTCAGAGACACAGAGACAGAGAAGATGAAAGGGGGACAGACAGACAGACAGAAAGACAAGAGGGGCTCCAGGAGTGAACTCAGGCCCCAAGAAGGCTCCATGTTCAGGGCCCCAAACAAGCCCTTCAACTTCTTTCAGGGGTTGCATACCTCCCTCTCCTCCCCCCTCCTCTAAACAGTCCCAGCCTAGTTCCCCCAAGTCAGAAATCACCCAATAAACTATTCAGACCTAGTCCTGGATGGAGAGAGCTGCAGCTGAGCCTGAGAGACTGAGGATTGGATAAAGGGATTAAACAGCGGCACATTAGTGAGAGATTTAGAGTGTAATAAACCCATTTCATAATAATATGTGCGTTGGGGCCAGCGATCCATCATTGCGGGAGCCTGTCCATGGCGGGGGTGAGGGGGGAGCACTGACCTGCCGGGAGGAGACCCGGACAGATGGCTGAGGTTTTTCTCAGGGGTTCAGGGAGTAGGCAAGAGGTGTACACCGGCCAGTGGGGGCCCTGAGAGGGCCACAGATCTTCATGTGGCCTGAGGCACCTTTAGCTCAACTTGCCACAATGATCAACCTGAGAGCACAGCTGTGGGGCATCTGGGCTCCAGAAAAAGCCTGGGGGCCTGAGAGATGCCCCTGTCCCCCTAGCCTAAGACCTCCTGAGGAAGGGAAGAAGGATTCTTCTGAGGACCACTTTAAGCGCAAAGTCCACATCTCACAGCCAGGACCCAGCAGTTTGCCCCAATAAGCCTCGGACTCCTTCCTTCTGTGATGTTCATCTACTCTTTCCCCCCAGAAGAATTCCTGTCCACCCAGAGAGACCACCACCTCCACCAAGTCTTTCCTGATTGCCCCATCCATTCTCTACCCTCCACAAACCCCTGCATTTCTTTTCTTTTTCTTTTTCTCTCTTTCTTTCTTTCTTTCTTTCTTTCTTTCTTTCTTTCTTTCTTTCTTTCTTTCTTTCTTTCTTTCTTTCTTTTTTTGAAACAGAATCCTACTAGTTCACCCTCGGTAGAGTGCTGTTGCATCACAGCTCACAGCAACCTCAAACTCTTGGGCTTCAAGTGATTCTCTTGCCTCAGCCTCCCAAGTAGCTGGGACTACAGGCACCTGCCACAATGCCTGGCTATTTTTTGGTTCTAGTTGTCATTGTTGTTTGTCAACCCCAGGCTGAGCTACAGGTGCCGAGCCTGCATTTCTTCTTAAAAGTGTTAGGCTTCAGAGTTAGGGTCTGGATATGAATCCTGGTCTTGTCACCTACTAGCTATCTGATCATGCAAGTGACTTTACCTCTGTTAGCCTCAGTTTCTCACCTGTCAAATGTAGATAATTAGACCTACATCATAGGATTGTTATGAGGATCAGCAGAGATAATGGGTGTGCAATTATTCCATAAGGCAGAAAATCCCAAGAAAATACTGTTGCTATGACTCCCACCCCATTTGGCCTTCCACTGTCAGGCTGCCTTGAGATATCGCTTCTTGCTGGGGAGAGTTTCATCTCCTTAACTGGACTCTGAGTTTATTCGGGACCAGTAAGAGATGACATGCTGGTTGTAAGATTGAGTATTTAAATTGCCCTGCACAGAGGAAAACATTCTCCTGCTGTTTATCTCCATTGAGGAAGCTAGCATCAGGGATTGATCAACAAACTTTCTTCTGAAAAAGGGATTGAGAAATAGGAATGGACCAGTTGGGTCTTGGTTTTCAGTCTTGAAATATTGTGAAGACCTGGAGATGCTGAGAGCAAATGGAGTTTCCATTCCTAGGAGGAGAGAGGCCTGGGCAATTTGGGCTACAATAGGTGGGTGGCCCAGGAGAATGTGGAGGAAGAGAGGTGGGGAAATCAGATGCCGCTTTTTCAAGGTCTAGCCATACGGGACATCTTCATCTTCCTTCATTGTCCCACCTACTGTAGCATCTTATCCCTATCCCAGAGGGGCCAGAGGGCATGGCCTTTAGCTCCACCTGAGATGCAGAAGGTTCACTTGTAGCAGAGTTAGGTAGAGTCATCTCCAATTCCAGTTTTAACCAATCCCCAACCTGCTCTCAACTTTGACTCAATTTAGACTCAAACTCTTATTAATTTCTAGGGACACAGTTCTCCATGGTAACTCCATCCCAAGTAATGGAGCCCTCTTGAACCCTCAATCTAACCAAAGTCATCTTTGATTCTTCCAGACTCAAAAGTTTCAGCTGGCCATAGTGGCTCACACCCGTAATCCTAACACTCTGAGAGGCCGAGACCAGACAATTGCTTGAGCTCAGGAGTTCGAGACCTGCCTGAGCAAGAGTGGACACCTGTAGTCTCAGCTACTTGGGAGGCTGAGCCAGGAGGATTGGATGAGTCCAGGAGTTTGAGGTTGCTATAAATTAGGCTGGGCAACAGAGTGAGACTCTGTCTCCAAAAAAAAAAAAAATGTCATAGTTACCAACTCTGTCCCCCTACCCCTAAATGAACTGGTCACTAAAAGCCAATTGAATGTCATTGCCAATTGCCCCAGTTTCTGCCAGAGACCTTCCAGATCTACAAAAGAATAGGGGTGAAAAACTTGTTCTGTGCATTCTCCCAAAGCTCAAGCTAATCCACCCTTCACTTCTTTTTGCAAATAGTTGCCACATGCTTGCTAAAGCCAAACACAAATACCCACAATACACAATAGTAAGTGTGCCCTACATTCCCTGTGAGTAATACAGAGTGCTTGGGTGTGCCAGGGAGGCACAGATCTCAGTGAGCTGGGAAGGTCAGATAAAGGATTGATGGAAGAAGAACTACTAAGGCTGGGCAAATGTCAGACAGAGCTTCAGCAGGTAGAGCCTGGGGTAGGGCTTGGCCAGAGGAGAGAGGGGCATGAACAGAGGTTTAGAGAAGGAGAAAACCAGCATTTAAGGAGCATCTACTCTGTATCAGGAACATGCTGGAAGCTTTCATCCATATCATCTCATTAACACCTTCCTTAGAGACAGGTATTATTGCCTCCCTGAAGTTCAGGGAAGCTAAATAACCTGGCCCAAGATCACACGGCTGGTAAGTGGCAGAGCTGGCCTCAAACCTGGAATTGTTTGCCTCTGAAATCAATGCTTTTTCCTCTACACTGTGATGCTGGGTGTGTTTGGGAAAAGAGGAGCCACCCGGTTTGTCTAGAGCATAGAATGCACAAAAAGGGAGCAAAAACTGCCCCAAACTGGTCTCGGCCTGGAAGTGCTCACCCCCTCTGAGACTGTCAAGGCCATTCCCACAGGAGGCCTAGTGCTCCCTTGCGGCCCAAGCCCTTGGGAATTCAGGAGAAGCAGCCACGCATGGAGAGATGAGTTGCCAACCGCATGCTCCTTCAGTAACACTCTTCTTCCTCCTACATTCCCAACCTTTCCCTCATCCTTGTGAGACTTTGGAGTCTTCCTTCCATGTCCCTACCCTCTGGACTGAGTCCCCCTTCCCTGATTATCACCACCCCACTCCCTGATACATTTGTAGCCTCCACCTGGCTTACCTCTTCCCTCCCCCACCCCTCTTCTCCTGCTCTCCATATCACCAATGACCTCCTCATCAAAAATTTTTTGGGAAGGGAGGAAGTGGGAGGAGGTAGGGTATTCGGGGGTACCTCACCTAATGTGCACAATGCAATGTTACATTTCAAAACTATTAAGAAAAGAGTATAATTATGATGGATGTGTTAATCAGTTCAACGTAAGCATTTCACATGGTTTATCAAATCAGTACACTGAACTCTATAAATGCATCAATGTACACAGTTATGATTTAATAAAAACAAAAAATATAAAATATAAAAAATTCCATCAAGAAAATAAAATTCTTATCAGCCAGGTGCAGTAGATATAGTCCCAGCTATATGGGAGGCCGAGGCAGGAGGATTGCTTGAGCCCAGGAAACCACTCTGGGCTCAAACAAAGACTGGGTTCCAGCTGTAAGCATACTACTTATTAAGACCCCATGTGTTAAAATATATATTAACATTCCCAATGACTTCTTACAAACTTACAATCCAGCTCCATTATTGATAAGCTTGATAAGCTACTCATTCAGTCTGAGCTTCAGTTTCACCATCTGTCAAATGGGAATAATGACAGTACTTGCTTGTAACTCAATGAGATAAAATTGCAAAAGAACATACATAGTATATGGCACACAGTAAGCATTTAATAAACACTGGCTGTTGTTATTTTTCTCTGCCTCTGTTCTTCTTGATCACATTTCCTCAAAAACTCCAAAATATACACATGATGGATTTATAAAAACACATGAAATGATACCTCATTGCTTATAGAAAGAATCCTAATACTTCAGCCAGGTTCTTGAGACCCTAACTGCTCAGAACCCAGAAGGTCCATCCACTTACTTCTCCCCTATGTGGAATAATGTAATCTCCTGAAGGGATTTCCAATCTGAAATCTACGCAAACTTAAAATTCCTTAGACATATCTAAAGTGTCCACAGAATTTCTGAGTTTTTGTACAAAGATATTCTGGTTGAGGCCAGGTGCAGTGGTTCCTGCCTATAATCCTAACACTTGCGGAGCCTGAGGCAGGAAGATTGCTTGAGGTCAGGTGTTTGAGACCAGCCTGAGCAACATAGCAAGAGTCTATCTCAGCAAAAATTAAAAAACATTAGCCATGTATGATAGCATATGCCTATAGTACCAGCTAGCTGGGCGACTAAGTCAGGAGGATCACTTGAGCCCAGCAGTTTGAGGTTGCAGTGAGCTATGATTGTACCACTGCATTCTAGTCTGGAGTGACTAAGCAAGAGTCTATCTCAAAAAAAAAAAAGTTATGTTTGAAATCTTAATAAGTAAAAGGTCATATGTTCAGAGAAATGTTATGAATTGAATTTGAACATACTAGAGATTACTATCATCTGTGTTAATTGCATATTTTTTCCTAAAATGTAAGCTAAGATTCAAGCCTTCATAATACATGCTAAAAAATACTGTCTTCTTTCTCAGTTTTATACATTGTTTGTAAAAGATGTGTATGGTGGGTTCTCTACTAAAAAAAAAAAAAAAAGCTTGAAATTATTAGTAAAGTGGAAATAGTGCACACAACTGGTTCCCAATCCCAAGTGTATTAGTTCCTTCTGCAATCTTCTTTCCCTTCCTTCCTTCCTTCTTTCCTTCCTTTTTTCCTTCCTTCCTTCCTTTCTCTCTTGTCTCACCTTGTCACCCTGGGTAGAGTGCTATGGGTGTCATAGCTCACAGAAACCTCAAACTCTTGGGTTCAAGTGATCCTCTTGCCTCAGCCTCCCAAGTAGCTGGGACTACAGGTATCCACCACAACACTTGGCTTTTTTTTTTTTTTTTAGGGACAGGGTTTTGCTCTTTCTCAGGCTAGTCTCAAACTCCTGAGCTCAAGCAATCCACCTGCCCCGGCTTCCCAGAGTTCTAGGATTACAGGTGTGAGCCACCACCCCCAGCTATTCTTCAGGTTTCTTTCTCTCTCTCTCTCTCTCTCTCTCTTTCTTTCTTTGAGACAGAGTCTCACTTTATTGCCCGTGGTGTCATAGCTCACAGCAGCCTCCAACTCCTGGGTTTAGGTGATTCTCTTGCCTCAGCCTCCTGAGTAGCTGGGACTACAGGTGCCCACCATAACTCCTGGCTATTTTTTATTGCAGTTTGGCTGGGGCTGGGTTCGAACCCACCACCCTTGGTATATGGGGCTGGTGCCCTACCCATGGAGCCACAGATGCTGCCCATATTCTTCAGGTTTCTTAAGACTTTTGAGTTTCTGTTTCATCATAGATAAGTGTGTATACATATTGACCACACAGAATTAACAATAGACTTAAATAAAAACCTATACGAGAAAGTGCCTGGCACTGTATCTGCATCAACAACTAAGGTTTACTGAGTACTAGCTATATTCTAGAACCTGTATTAAGAGTTCACATATATTATTGCGTCTCACCCTTGCAACAACAGTGTAAAGTAAATTTAACCACTAACCTCATTTACAGATGATGACCCTGGCTTAGAGTGGTTAAGTAATTTGCCAAAAGTCACAAACCCATAAGCCATGGAGTGGGTTTTGAATCTAGGCAGCCAAACACTAGAGCCTGCACTTTCTGAAAAATACTGAGTACTTGGCGGAGCATGGTGGCTGAGGACATTTTAGATATTCCAATGTCAGCTGAGTTTCCTGTTGCATGCAGCTATGTGAGTGAACTCAGCCAGTACCACAAAGAGCAGAAGAAATGCCCAGCTGAGCCCAGTCAACCTATGGTCATGAGACATTATTTTTTTTAATGTTTTTAGCTTCTAAAAAACGTGGGTGGCCTGTCACGTAGCAATAGATAACCAAAATAAATACAGTGCACACTACGATTTCCTTATTTTACAAATGAGAAAACTAAGACATAGACAGGGGGTGAAATAACTTACCCAGCATTGGGCCACTAATGAGTGACAAAACCAAGGCATGGGCCAGGTACAGTGACTCACACCTATGATCCTATCACTTTGGAAGGCCGAGGTGGGTGGATTGTCTGAGCTCAGGAGTTTGAGACCAGGCTAAGCAAAAGCAAGACCCTATCTCTACTAAAAATAGAAAAATTAGCCAGGAATTATGACAGGTACCTATAGTCCCAGCTACTCAAGAGGCTGAGGCAAGAGGATCACTTAAGCCCAAGAGTTTGCAGTTGCTATGAACTATAATCCCATAGTACTCTACCCAGGGTGACAGAGTGAGACTCTGTCTCAAAAAAAAAAAAAAAAAGGCAAAGTATGAACTGAGGCATTCTGGCTCCAGAGACCATGTCAATAACCCCTAGAGTGAGATAGGCTGAAAAATGATCCATCCAGGGTGGCGCCTGTGGCTCAAAGGAGTAGGACACTGGTCCCATATGCCAGAGGACGCGGGTTCAAACCCAGCCCCAGCCAAAAACTGCAAAAACAAAAAAAGAAAAAAGAAAAAAAAATCCCTCCAACGTGTCTTCATACTAATCTCCAGAACCTGTAACCATGTTACCTTACATGGTAAAAGGAACCTTGCAGATGTGATTATGTTAATGATTTTGAGATCCGGAGATTATCCTGGATTATCCAAGTTTGCACAAAGTCATTACAAGGGCTCTTATAAGAGGAAGGCAACAAAGTCAGAGAAAAAGTTGATGTAATGCAGGGCCACAAGCCAAGAAATGAGGACAGCCTCTAGAAGCTGGAAAGGACAAGGACACAGATTCCCCTCCAGACTCCTGTCAACACCTCAACTGTAGCACAATGATTTGATTTTGGACTTCTGTTCTTCAGAACCTATAAGATGATAAATTTTGTTCTTTTAAGCCACCGAGTTTGTGGTAATTTGTCATAGCAGCAACAGGACACTAATACACCGGGCTTCTCCTATTCAAAGGGAGCTGCCTCCTTCCCCTGGGCTCCAGCCTGGCCAGTCTCCTACTGTCTCCTGTCACATTTGGCGCTTCTCTGGTTCTTGAAAAGCTCTATACTCCCTATTTGATTCATTCCTCCCCACTTCTTCCAGGAAGTCTTCTCTGAACATCCTACATCCCATGGCCCTGTCCTGCCTCTGCAGCAGTTGACGTTTCCCACCTTCTTACTCAGCACTTAGTAACATCAGTGTTAATGGGCTGGCCAGCAGCCCAGTGACATTCTTATGAGTGTGAGTCATCGAATCCAAGGACATTGAGCTGGAGAGGCCCTTTGAGATTCTATCCCTTCATTTTATGGATGATGAAACTGAGTCCCAGGAAAAAAAAAAAGAAAGCCATGTAACCAAGGTCACATAGCCAGGGCTCAAAGACAGGCCTTCTGACTTTAAATTCATAAGCTCATTCATTCAGCAATTACTTAACAAGCCCTTGCTAAAAGCTAGGCCTCTGCAATCACTGACAATCATAAGCAGATAAGGTCCCTGCTCTCCTAGGGGGTCTCTGATATATGTGAGAGAGAAACACACATAATCACACATATATAATGAGCCACTGTGAGGAGTGTTAGGAATAAAGTTCCTTAGAGCAAATAGGGCAGGGTAGGGGTGGGGAGAGGGCAAAGCATAAGAAAGTGTCATAAGCTGGGAAATCAGGGAAGGCTTGAGGGGATGATCATTGAGCTGAAATGAGAATAATGAGGAGCAGCGTTAACAAGGTCTTTGTAGGGGGAAGGGAGAAGACTAGAGTGTTTTAGGCAGAAGAAATGATATATGCAAAGGCCCTGTAGCAGGAGGGAGCAGAACAAGGGAGAAAAAAGCAGCTAGGATGCCTGGAGAGTCAGAGTGACAGGGACAGAGGTAATAGTTCAGGCTACAAAAGTTGACAGGGGTCAGACCACAAGGGACCAGGAGACCAGGGTGAGGTTTTGATCTTAGTCCCAATGGCAAGGGGAAGCCACAGGAGGGTTTTAAGCAGGGCAATGACATGATCGTATCTGAATTTTATGGTGTTTTCCTCCCGCCAGGGACTTCTCTTATCTCTATAGGCATGTTAGAGATCATTATTACCAGGATTTTTATGCCACTCTGTATTCCACTCGGCACCTAGCCTTGTACAAAGCAGGTGCTCCATAAATATGTGTTGATTAACCTCTCCGCGGCATGTGGTGCTGTTGATCATTCCCTCCCTCTGCAAGCACTCTTTGGTTTCTGTGCTACTGCACAATCCAGCTTCTCTCCTTCCTATGACTACTCCACTCCACTGTATATAAGCATTTCTCACTGTTTAATCATCCCCCTCTTTCTTCTTTGTCCACACTCTCCCCTGGGTCATCTTGTTGCCTCCAACAGTAGGAATCTCTTCCTTCCACATGGAAGTTAAGTTCCATGAGGGTTTGCCCTTGTCTGTCTTATCACTGTTGCATCCCCGGAGCCTGGCACAGTACTTGGGCACCCAGTAAGCAATCAATTAACTACTTAACAAGAGTATGTATTGTATGATTCCGTTTATACCAAGGTCAAGCAGGCCAAACTAATCCACAGCAATAAATATCAGAATAGTGGTCACCTAAGGGGAAAAATGACTTGGAAGGAGCATGGGGAATTTGGCAAGGGGAGACTGCAAACCTTGATCCAAGTGGTGGCATCACGGGTGTCTGCATATGTAAAGGCTCACTGAGCTGTACACTTTGGCCTTCTTTAACTGTACACATGTGGGGTATCTCTAGGGAAAAATGTGAGATCATCACTTTGCTGACAGGGAACTCTCCATTTCTGCCTGCTTTGTTAGAAGCATGTGTCCACCTTGAAACCTTCCTCACTATCTTTCCCAGACTCCCAAACCAGCTCTCTTGAGTTCCTATGCCCACTGTACTTACCATTATGCTCCCAATTATTCATTTCCAAACCTCAGGGCCCTTGTCCCTGCACCTGTTTCTTATTTTCCTCTTCACCCAGCTTTTCAAGACACATTAAGGCAAGTTGTTCTGTAGCTAAGGAGAACTTCAAGGTGGCCCCAATACATCTGTGCCCTGGTGCTGCTCCTGTGGTTATGTTATATGGCAAAAGGGAGATAACCTAGGTGGGCCTAGTCTAATCACAAGTGCCCTTTCTTTTGTTTTGTTTGTTTGTTTGGTTTTGGGGGTTTTTTTGAGACAGAGTATCACTTTTCAGTAGAGTGCCACCATGGCATCATAGCTCACAGCAACCCCAGAGTCCTGGGCTCAAGTGATTCTCTGGCTGCTGGCAGAAGAGGAAGTTGGAGATATTTTGAAGGAGAAGAACAATGCACTGTCATAGGCTTTGAAGATACAGGTGATCAGAAAGTGGCTTTTAGGAGCTGAAGAGTGATGCCAAACTGGTACCTATGAAAAAAACAGGGGCCTCAGTTTAACTACAGCAAGGAACTGAATTCTGCCAATGGCAAAAATGAGCATGGAAGTAGATTATTCCCTAAAGCTTCAAATAAGAGCCCAGATGAACTGACTTCTTGTCAGACTAAAAGAGAAACCAGTCATGCCTGCTCAGACTTCCAACCTACAGAACTATCAGTTTTTAAAATATACATATATTAAATAAATAAATAAAAATATACATATACATTTTGTTTGTTTGTTTGTTTGTTTTGAGACAGAGTCTCAGTATGTCGCCCTCAGTAGAGTGCTGTGGCATCCCAGCTCACAGCAACCTCATACTCCAGGGCTCAACAGATTCTCTTGCCTCCACCTCCCAAGTTGCACCTGGGACTACAGGTGCCTGCCACAATGCCTGGCTATTTTTTGTTGCAATTGTCATTGTTGTTTTAGCTGGCCCAGGCCAGGTTCAAACCCACCAGTCTTGGTGTCTGTGGCTGGCGCCATAACAACTGTACTACAGCCACTGAGGCCAATATGGGTGTTGTTTTAAGCCACTAAGTTTGCGGTCAATTGTCACAGCAGCAATAGAAAATGAATACATATCTTAAATCTTGCCTGTTCACAATGGCCTTCACAGGCATCCCTTCCCTTCCATTCCTTTAGTCTCTCCATGGCCCAGACCCTCTGATCTCACTTTTGCTCAATTGAAATAGTTGTCTCTGAAACTCTCTACCTAAACCATTCATCTTGCTCACTGCACCAGATTAAAAAGTCACAATCCTGATCATATCATTCTCCTGTTTAAAAAGCTTCCATGACAGTGTAGCTTAGAGGTTAGTCTCTGGAACCAGGATGCAGGGTGTAAAGCCCACCTCAATAGTGGTGACCCCCAGCTGAGTGCAGTGGCTCATGCCTGCAATCCTAGCACTCTGGGAGGCCAAGGCAGATCACTTCAGCTCATGAGATTGAGACCAGCCTGAGCAAGAGTGAGACCCTGTCTCTACTAAAAATGAAAAACTGAGACAAAAGGATTGCTTGAGCCCCTGAGTTTGAAGTTGCTGTGAACTATGACACCATGGCACTCTCCCAGTGCAACAAAGTGAGACTCTGTCTCAAAAAAAAAAAAAAAAAATACTGAGTGACCCAGATCAAGCTGATTAAATGAGAGTAATAGGGTCATCCTCAGTCGGTAGTTGCAAGTGTTGTGCATGGCCCAGCCTGGGCAGGCACTCCACTCTCAATGGTGGTGGCTTGTGTTTCCCAATCAATGGCTCAAGGTGGCTAAACAGCCTGGCCCAACAGCCCTCCCCACATACACATCTCTCCAGCCTTTCCTCCCACTCCTCCTCTGGTAATCCCATCCTTTTTCTTCCATCTTCACCACCACTCCCCTTATTCATCTTCTATTCCCAGGGGCCTCCTCACTGATTCATGTATCTCCACTCTCTGCAGCCAGCTGGGACTGCTAAAAACACAAGCCTAACCATGTCACCATAGGCTTAAACTCTTCTATAGCTCCCCCTGCTTTTAAGACAGTCTAAAATTCTTACCACAGCCCCTGAGGACCTGGACAGCCCAGTCTGCCATCACCTCCAGCCCTCTCCCTTTGCCCCCTACATACACCCATCATACTCACCAGGCTTCCTTCTGCCACTGGGCCATCCACTCTGTACCCTCTTCCTGGAACACACTTCTCATCCCTCTTTGTTTTTTTTTTTGTTTGTTTGTTTTTGTAGAGACAGAGTCTCACTTTATCGCCCTGGGTAGAGTGCCGTGGCATCACACAGCTCACAGCAACCTCCAAGTCCTGGGCTTAGGCGATTCTCTTGCCTCAGCCTCCCAAGTAGCTGGGACTACAGGCGCCTGCCATAACGCCCAGCTATTTTTCTGTTCTGCAGATTGGCCAAGGCTGGGTTTGAACCCACCACCTTCAGTATACGGGGCCAGCGCCCTAGTCGATGAGCCACAAGTACCGCCCTCTCAGCCCTCTTTGGATGGTTAATATGTATTCATCCTTCCAGTCTTGGTTTTTTTTTTTTTTTTTGTAGAGACAGAGTCTCACTTTATCGCCCTGGGTAGAGTGCCCTGGCGTCACACTGCTCACAGCAACCTCCAGCTCTTGGGCTTAAGCGATTCTCTTGCCTCAGCCTCCCTAGTAGCTGGGACT
>CAUYON010105867.1:0-12524 GCA_963573935.1 Arctocebus calabarensis | reverse complement strand
CTCAGCCTCCCAAGTAGCTGGGACTGCAGGCGCCTGCCACAACACCCACCTATTTTTTTGTTTTGCAGTTCAGCCGAGGCTGGGTTTGAATCCTCCACTTTCGGCATATGGGGCCAGTGCCCTACTTGCTGAGCCACGGGCGCCACCCACGAAGCTTATTCTTGATGTCTGTAGTTTCAAAGGAGGATTTACCCCCTATCGAGTTCATGATAATTTAGTTTGATTGGATGCATTTAATTTGTAGTCATGGCCCATAGCAGTGGTTATGGTGCCAGCCACATACACCAAGGCTGGTGGGTTTGAAACTGGCCCTGCCAAACAACAATGACAACTGCAACAACAAGAACAAAATAGCTGGGCGTTGTGGCAGGTGCCTGTAGTCCCAGCTACTTGGGAGGCTGAGGCAAGAGAATTGCTTAAGCCCAAGAGTTTGAGGTTGCGGTGAGCTGTGATGCCACCGTACTCTACTAAGGGTAATATAGGGAAACTCTGTCTCAAAAAAAAAAAAAAAAAAGATGGTTGTTGGGCAGTGCCTGTGGCTAAAAGGAGTAGGGTGCCACTTCCATATACTGAAGGTGGTGGGCTCAAACTCGGCCACAGCCAAAAAAAAAAAAAAAAAAAAAGGATGATTGTTTAAACCTGTATAAGATTGTTGTGAAATTAATTGAACTGTGTATGTATACCAGTTAATGCTGTGTGTACCATTTCATAAAGACTCTGTAAGTCTTAGTTATTATCACTGATATAAACGCAGTCTCCCCTTATGTCTATTTTACTTTTTACAGTTTCAATTACCTGCAGTTAATTTTGGTCTAAAACATTAAATAGAATATTTCAGAAATAAACAATTCCTAATTTTTATTTGGTTAATGCAAAAGTAATTGCAGTTTGGGACTAGGAATTTTATTTTATTTTATTTTTCCATGTTGCTGTAGTTTTATTCTCCCTGTGTGCAGCCTATAGTCCAGCTGGACAACAAGCTCACTACGAAAGGACAGTGCTTAGTGCTGTATTGATTTACCATCTTAAATGTTTGTGATTTTTTTTTTTTGAGACAGAGTCTTTGTCATCCCTGGTAGTGTACCATGACGTCACAGCTCACAGCAACTTCAAACTAACTTCAAACTCTTGGGCTTAAGCGATTCTCTGCCTTAGCCTCCCAAGTAGCTGGGACTACGGGTGGCCACCACAATGCCTGGCTATTTTTTTGTTGTTGTTGCAGTTTGGCTGGGGCCAGGTTCGAGCCCGCCACTATTGGTATATGGGGCCGGCACCCTACTCACTGAGCCACAGGCGCTGCCCGGTGCTGCCTTTTATTTTTTAAATTGAGACAGTGTCTCACTTTGTCACCCTGGGTAGAGTGTAGTGCTGTCATAGCTCATAGGAACCTCAAACTCTTGGGCTCAAGCGATTCTCTTGCCTCAGCTTCCCAAGTAGTTGGGACTATAGGCACCCTCCACAACACCCAGCTATTTGTTTTTTTGTTTAGCAGGCCTGGGCTGGGTTCGAACCCACCAGCCCTGGAGCATGTGGCCAGCGCTCAGCCCACCCAGCTATTTTTAGAGATGGGATCTCAGTCTTGCTCAGGCTGGGGGACCATGAATTTTAAATCATTATAACTAGGCTCAAACACATCATTATTAATCAAAATAAGAACTATTATAACATATTGTTGCCAATGAGGAATAAGTTTGTTTCTTTCTGTAGCATAAAAATCCATACTTTGGGATTTGAGGGACTCTTGGGAAGCTTTTTATGCATCCTGCTGGTTGTGAAAGCATTTTTCTCTGCAAAAGGTTGTCAAGATGCTTGAAGAAGTGGCAGTCAGTTGGTGAGAGGTGAGGTGAATATGGTAGATGAGGCAAAACTTTGTAACTCACTTCGTTCAGATGTTGAAGCGTTGGTTGTGTGATGTGTGGTGAGGTGTTGTCATGGAGAAGAATTGGGCTGTTTCTCTTGATCAATGCCAGCTGTAGATGCTGCGTCTCATCCACACCTGAGCACGCTTCTCAGGTGTGATGGTTTCTTTTTTCCTTTGAGACAGTCTCAATTTGTTACCTTTGGTAGAGTGCTGTGGCGTCACAGCTTACAGCAACCTCAAACTCTTAGGCTCAAGTGATTCTCTTGCCTCAGCCTCCCAAGTACTTGGGACTACAGGTGCCTGCCACAGTGCCGGGCTATTTTTAGAGACAGGGTCTTGTTCTTGCTCAGACTGGTCTCAAACCCATGAGCTCAGGCAATTCACTCCCCTTGGCCTACCAGAGTGCTGGGATTACAGGCGTGAGCCATTGTGCCTGGCTGCAGATGGCTGTAGTGGTTCAGACCAGCAGCAAACCACCAAACAGTGACCATGACCTTCTTTGGGTGCAAGTTTGGGTTTGAGAGTGCTTTGGAGGTTCCTCTTGGTCCAACCACTGAACTGGTCATCACTGGTTGCCATATGAAATCCACTTTTTGTCCATATTACAATTCAATCGAGAAACGGTTCATTGTTGTTATGTAGAATAAGAGAAGACATTTATATTTTTATTTACTTATTTTTTTTCTTCTTCTTATTTTTTTTTTTGGTTGCAGCCATCTTTGTCATTTGGTGGGCCCGGGCTGGATTCGAACCCACCAGCTCAGGTGTACGTGGCTGGCGCCTTAGCCCGTTGAGCCACAGGTACCCAGCCGACAACATTTATTTTTATTTTTATTTATATATATATATATATATATATATATAATTTTTTTTTTTTTGAGGCAGAGTCTTACTATGTTGTCCTTGATAGAGTGCGATTGCATCACAGCTCACAGCAACCTCAAATTCTTGGACTTAAGAGATTCTCTTGCCTCATCCTCCCAAGTAGCTGGGACTACAGGGGCCCACCACAATGCTTGGCTATTTTTTTTGTTGCAGTTGTCATTGTTGTTTAGCTGGTCTGGGCCGGGTTGAATCCACCAGCCTTGGTACATGTAGCCGGCCCCGTAACCACTGTGCTATGGGTGCCAAGTCCAAATTTATTTTTTTTATTGTTGGGGATTCATTGAGGGTACAAAGATCCAGGTTACACTAATTGCATTTGTCAAGCAAAATCCCTCTTATAGATGTGTTCCTCCCCCAAGAGGTATGCCAAACACCATGATATCCCACCTCCCTCCCTCCTTCTCTCTTTCCACACCCCCAACCCCCCACCCCCAACCACGTGCTGGGTCATCTGTTGTCCTCATAACAAAATTGAGTACATTGGATTCTTGCTTGCCATTCTTGTGATACTTTACTAAGAAGAATGTGTTCCACCTGCATCCAAATTAGTACAAAAGATATAAGGTCTCCATCTTATTTAGTGGCTGAGTAATATTCCAGGGTATACATATACCATGCCTTGTTTATCCATTCCTGGATTGGTGGGCATATAGGTTGTTTCCACATTTTGGCAATTGTAAATTGAGCTGCGATAAACAGTCTAGTGTAGATGTCCTTATAGTAAAGGAATTTTTTTTTTTTTTTAGTAGAGACAGAGTCTCACTTTATTGCCCTCGGTAGAGTGCTATGGTGTGACACAGCTCACAGCAACCTCCAACTCCTGGGCTTAGGGGACTCTTTTGCCTCAGCCTCCCGAGTAGCTGGGACTACAGGCGCCTGCCTCAACGTCTGGCTATTTTTCTGTTTTTGCAGTTCAACTGAGCCGGGGTTTGAACCTGCCACCTTCAGTATATGGGGCTGGCGCCCTACTCGATGAGACAGAGGCATTGCCCTAGTAAAGGGATTTTTGTTTTTCTGGGTAGATGGCCAGTAATGGGATTGCAGGGTCAAATGGGAGGTCTAGTTTGAGTTCTTTGAGGAGTCTCCACACTGCCTTCCAAAAAGGTTGTATTAGTTTGCAGTCCCACCAGCAGTGGAAAAGTGTTCTCTTCTCTCCACATCCACACCAGCATGTACAGCTTGGAGACTTTATGATGTGGGCCATTCTCACTGGAGTTAGGTGATAACTCATCTTCAAGGCTCTCATCTCGTTTGCAAAACTTCTTGAACCATCCCTGCACTGTACATTCTTTAGCAGTTTCTGGGCCAAATGCATTATTGATGTATGTTGTCTCTCCTGCTCTAGGACCCATTTTGAACTCAAATAAGGAAATTATTCACATTTGCTTTTTATCTGACATCATTTTCATAGTCTAAAATAAATGTTAAATTTATTTGATAATGTATTCTAGTATCGGAGATTGTATTCTCTGATACTAGAAATTTCAACAGTGCAAAAACTGAAATTACTTTTGCACCAACCTGTAAATTGTACACCAATCTGAGCAATGTGATGAAATCTCATGCAGTCCTGCTCTGTCCCCTCTGGATGTGAATCTTCCTTTTGTTCAGCTTATCCACGCTGTTGGTGCTATCAGTTATCTACCTGATAGTCACCTACCATCTGGGTTAGCATATTGACTGTTGAAGTGTCACAGTGCTTGTGTGACCACTAAAGTGCAAGAGTAGTAATGCTGGCATACTGTTATAATTGTTTTATTTTAAGTTATTGTTAATCTCTTACTGTGCTTCATTTATAAACCATCACAGGTATCTATGTATTTGAAAAAACATAGTATATATAGTAGTATCTAAGATTTCAGGCATCCTCTGTTCAGACTTTTCTTGGTCCTGCTGGGTAGCATTCCTTCCCCCATTTATGAGGCAGGCTGCTTTTGGAATGAGGGTCTTGTGACCTGTTTTCACAGAACAGAGGTTAGAGAATTACTTCATGAGCAGCTGTCACACAGAAATGTGGGGGAAGGTTAGAGTGACCATCTTGCACATGAGACCCTCTGTTTTCTTTGGAGTATCTTAGGGTAGTGTTTTCTGAAGGCCGTCAGTAGATACTACTCTTGTAATTGATACTAAAATCATTTGTAGCTAACTATATGAAGGCATTTGTGTTAGTTAAGTTATAGCATTTTACCATGGATGCTCGCATAGTAGATTGCTGAAAAACTCATACCATAGCAATTCTTGCCATTCACTCCTACCTTCCCTCCCTTCCTCTTTCTTTCTATTCTTTAACGCCTTCCTGTACTTGGGAGATCTAATAATGAACTAGGGGTGTATAGACCTTGACCTCATGAACATAGTATAGCCATTTGGGAACCATGTGCTGTGTGCTCATTTTCAGAGGTTAACCACATCTTTAGTAATAGAAACACTGAATTTCTGCTACAGAGGGTTTTCTTGGCTATTGAAGATAAACACTGGCAGTTCTTCCCCTTTTCTGCTGCCTGTAAAAATGCTACTGGAGGCTGGGAATGGTGGTTCGCATCTGTAATTCCAGTACTGTGGGAGGCCAAGGTGGGTGGATTGCCTGAGCTCACAAGTTCAAGACCAGCCTGAGCAAGAGCGAGACCATGTCCCTAAAAAATAGGTGGGCGTTGTGTCAGGCACCTGTAGTGTTAGCAACGCAGGAGGCTGAGGCAAGAGAATCGCTTGAACCCAAGAGTTTGAGGTTGCTGTGAGCTGTGATACCATGGCACTCTACCAAGGATGACATAGTAAGACTCTCTCTAAAAAAAAAAAAAAAAGAAGCTACTGGATCTAAATATTTTATATTCCTTTTTGCTCACATTTTTGTTCTTTTTGTTTATAAAACTGAAAAAAAGGAATTTAAAAATCTAAAATTTTCCATGATTGCACTAATGTACATAGCTATGATTTAATTAAAAAAATCTAAAATTTATACCCAAGAAGCTGTTTAATTTAATTTAATTTTTAGTGTTTGGGATTCATTGCGAGTACACTGATTGCATTTGTTAGGTAAATTCCCTCTTATAATTGTGTCCTACTCAATTTTATTTTTTATATATTTTTATATTATTTGGTTTTCATAATTATAAATATTTTTTATATTTTTATATTTTTAATATTTAGTTTTCATAATTGTAAATTTTAAAATATATTTTTATATTATTTAGTTTTCATAATTGTAAATAATTTTGCCAGGCATGGTGACATGAGCCTGTAGCTAGGGCTACTCAGGAGGCCAAAATAGGAAGATCATGTGAGCCCAGGAGTTTGAGGTTGCAGTGAGCAATGATGACACTGCTGCCCTCATACATGGGCAACAGAGTGAGACCCTGTCTCTAAAACATAATCAGAACCCTCAAACAGATAATTTAATCAAGTTCATCTATTTCTATAAATTACACAATCATTCTTCCTTTGTTATTTAGGTCATTGCTAATTTCTTACTTTACAAATAATGCTGCAAGGAACATTTTTTTTTTTTTAGATAGAGCCTCAAGCTGTCACCCTGAATAGAGTGCTGTAGCATCATAGCTCACAGCAACCTTCAATTCCTGGGCTCAAGCGAGTCTCCTGTCTCCACCTCCCAAGTAGCTGGGACTACAGGCACCTGGCACAACGCCCGGCCATTTTTTGTTTGCAGCTGTCATTGTTTGGCGGGCCTGGGCTGGATTTGAACTCGCCAGCTCAGGTGTACGTGGCTGGCACCTTAGCCTGTTGAGCCACAGGCGCCGAGCCAGCAAGGAACATTTTGATGCTTATAGAATTCTCTTTAAATAAATTTTTTCTTTTTTTTTTTTTTTTGAGACGGAGCCTCAAGTTGTCATCCTGGATAGAGTGCTGTGGCATCATAGCTCACAGTAACCTCCAATTCCTGGGCTTAAGCGAGTCTCTTGCCTCCGCCTCCCAAGTAGCTGGGACTATAGGCTCCTGCCACAACGTCCGGCCATTTTTTGGTTGCAGCCGTCATTGTTGTTTGGCGGGTCCAGGCTACATTCGAACCCGCCAGCTCAGGTGTATGTGGCTGGTGCCTTAGCCTGTTGAGCCACAGGCGCTGAGCCAATAATTTTTTTTTCTATGAGAACAAATTTCCAAGACAATTTTTAAGGTAAACATTATGAATATTTTCATGGCTCAAGAAGCTGTCAGATATTTTTATCAATATATATCTTTGCTAACACTATACCATTATAATAGAATTTTGCTGACGGTAATAGTTTTAAAGTCTTATATCTAGAAATTCTCTTGCTCTAGGAACATGACCTTTACAGGATTCTAATGTGCAAGATTATCACCATAAAATGTTTGACTATCTTAATGATCTTTGAAAAATAAATATCCAGAAAGTTTGAGACCATTAGAAAGCTTTATTTCTTTTTCTTTCTTTCTTTTTTTTTTTGAGACAGAGCCTCACTTTATGGCCCTTGGTAGAGTGCCATGGCATCACATCTCATAGCTTGTGCTTAAGTGATTCTCTTGCTTCAATCTCACAAGTAGCTGTGACTACAGGTGCCTGCCACAGCACCCAGCTATTTTTAGAGGCAAGGTCTTGCTCTGGCCCAGACTGGTCTTGAACCTGTGAGCTCAGATAATCCACCTGGCTTGGCCTTTCAGAGTACTAGGGTTACAGGCGTGAGCCACTGCTTGGCCAGAAAGCTTTATTTCTGCTTATTTAAAAAAAATTTTTTTTTTTGTTAAGGAGCTGTTAGGAAAATTAGCTCAAATGTTTGAAAAATTTTAAATAGATGAAATTAGGGATAGGGGAGGTGGCTCCTACCTATAATCCTAGTGCTTTGGGAGGCTGAGGTATATATGGAATTACTTCAGGCCAGGAATTTGAGACTAGCCTGGGCAGCATAGTGAGACCCTATCTCTACAAAAAATAAATGTGAACTGGGCATGGTGGTGCCTACCTGTAGTCCTAGCTACTAATGGAAGGCTGAGGAGGGAGGATCATTGAGTCCAAGATTGCAGTGAACTATGATTGTGCTACTGTATTTCAATCTCGCTGATAAAATGAGGCCCTGTCTATAAGTAAAAACTTATGAACATTTATAAAAAAGTCAATGAACATTTAATGTAATATTTGTGTTTAATAAAATTTGCTCTTAAACTACCATTTCTAAATAGCATTTCATTCCTTACCTTAGGAATATAAAGTGAACTTTTAGTTAGGTAAGGAATGAAATGCTATTCAGAAATGGTAGTTTAAGAGCAAATTTTATTAAACACAAATATTACATTAAATGTTCATTGATTTTTTTCATTCCCATTTTCTCATGTATTTCAGAAAGATGCAGAAGGAAGATTATATGCTCAGGAGTGTTATAGGGAAGGGCAAAGCTTTCCCTTAAAGAAATATTATACAAACTTAAAAAACAAGTACAAAATTTTTAGAGTGAAACGTCTTTTCTGAAGTACAAGAAGAGATGTTCCCAAATTTACAAAAATCTTATAGAACAAAGTATAGGTGATAATTTGTCTACTTTGGAAATAAAGAAAGTCCAAATAAATGTCTTATTTTACATTTTATGAAATCCTGTTAACTGGGTGTATACGTGTATAATTTTCTTCATGGATTTACAGATTATTTAAAGGTTTTTCACCCACGTTTTGAAGAAGGAATGGGCAGATACCAAGTTAGAAATGTAAGATTCACACACACTACAGGGACATGATCACTTTAGTTTGTCAGTTAACCTACAACTAGCCTCTATTACTTTGACCGCTGGATGATTATGTAAGAATTTTAGTTTACAGTGTTACTTGATGTCCACTAGGGGGGACCAAACCATGAACAGAATAAATGCCTCCTTATTCACCAAGCAATGAAAAGCCCAAGCCATTTCAGACTCCCCTGAAATTCACAAGTTATTTCTTATCTCTAAAATGCCAACTCTATGCAAGCAAATCTATGAAAATCCTGGGAATTGAATATTAGACAAATAATATTTTAGAGTAGAGCAAAATTTGCCAAGAGTCTTTGATAACTTGAAAGTTTATCAATTCATAGAAAAACACTACACTGCTTTAAAATTGCTTAACTCTTAATAAATACTAAGTATACATTTTTAATTGTTTTAAACGTGACTGATTTGACAAGATGATAAAGGTAAATTTTGAACTATGACTCCATATTGTAGAAAGCTAATTTATTTGGGGTCACAACAAATATTTAGAAGTTAGATTATATTGAAATAATTTATAACAGTTTTATCAGTGAGTAATTTAAGATAAATAAAGCCTGAAACTTGTTTGTAATTTTGAAATTTAAAATACCATGGTTTGAAAATACTATCCCCTCAAATAAAGTCCATTTATATATCTTTGTAGTCTAAGAATTTCAAGTTCAGTACCCCTGTTGTTACTTGAAATCTCTGATTTGTAAAATATTTTCATGATGTGAAACAGTATATTTTGCATACTTATTTTTTGCTCCAACACATTTGAAAACATTTTCCCATTTTGTGAAACTTAATATTCTAAGAATAACAAAACAATTTCATTTCATGTAAATGTAATTTATGAATCTCATGATTCATTGTTTTTCAAAATAAGAAGTAAGCACACACATAAGAATCACTCTGTAGAACTATAGATTCTAAATTTATTTTCATATAGGCGGCTTGAATTTTACTGCCAAATTAGTAAAAAAAAAAAAGTCAGACTTAACCTGGAAGATGAAAACATGGCTAGTTTAAAAGGACAACAGCCTAAGTTAAACCACAAGGATCTGTACTATATCACATCTATTTCCCTGCAAAATAAAGGAAAGTATTGCAGAAACTAAATGTCCACTAGATGCCACACTTCCTTTGTTGAGTTAAGCAGTACTTTGACTTCGGGCAAGCTCTATGCAGGTGCTACTGTATCTAGTAATAGGACCCTGGCTCAACTGTTTTTTCTCTGACATTTTTTTCTCTGCTGCCCTCCCACAATGATATGCTCGATCATCCAAAAATTTGTAAAGTAGTGAAAAGTAAAGTATAAAGTAAAGTAAACCTTGTAAAGTTTTTCTGAGATCCTTAGGCATGAGTACAGAGATTATATTTGCTGACTTTGGAGATCTAGTCAAAGTTTGCAGCCTTGTTTTGGAGCACCTTATTTTGAATGAGTTTTAAAATTATTTGTTCTTTTTTCATTTTATATATTTACTTTCTTTTTCCTCGCTCAAGAAAAACATGAAAAAGCTAACTTCTTAAAAATTTGAGAACCAATTTAACTTTTTTGAAAACATGTTGAATGAAACTATGATTGAAATATCTTTAGAGGCATTGACATGTTGTTTTCAAATATTAAAACTAAAAAAAATCTTTCATATTTCTTTGACATTTTTTGTAAGCTGAATTTAATAATGACAAGAATAGAATTCAGTGGTAATAAAATACAAGATAGTATCCTAAAAGCTCCCATCCCATGTTATGACACAAAGCTAGTAGGGCTACTAAGTATTCAGAGTATTTATACTGAGCTTGAGTCACGAGTATTTGATAGACCTGTGAATTGTCAATTATGACATTTCCATGGAAGTGTAGTCTGAGATTAGCACTTGGTGACATAAAATAAATAACATATCTTACTCATGAGATAGTGTAAGGACCACCCTCTCTTCCTCTGGATTACGAGTCACCTGAGCAATTCTTCCCTAGAACAATTAGAACTTTATGGCATTGTGTTTTCTCAATTTCTAAATTTGGAGTATCCGATCACTGTATCTAACCACTAAGGAATCTGCAGGGAAATTTTAAAATTGCACTGAGGCTGATTTTAGTTGCTAGAGTAGGAAGTGAATTTTCCACTTGGTATTTAACTTTTTTTCTAAATTAATGAGTTTTGAGGATTGATTTTCAGATAGATCTTTTCCATCGTAATCTGTATGAAAGATTCTCTCTCAACTTCACTCTGTCTTTCTCTCTGACATAAACTAAACTAAATTTATTGATTGATTTGTTGAAGGAAGATAACAAAATACTATAGAGGAGGGAAAATACTGAACAGACCTTTTTAAAAAAATTTTATTTTTCCCCGTAAGTGCAGTGCTGTCTTCATAGCTCACAGCAACCTCAAGCTTCTTGCCTCAGCCTCTCAAGTAGCTGAGACTATAGGTGATGGCCACTATGCCTGGCTAAGATTTTCTATTTTTGATAGAGACTGCGTTTTGCTCTTGTCTGGAACTCTTTTTTTTTTATTTTTTTTGGTACCGAGTAATATTTCAACCTCAGTAGAGTGCTGTGGCATCACAACTCATAGCAAGTTCAAACTCTTGGGCTTAAGTGATACTCTTGCCTTATCCTCCCAAATAAGTGAGACTACAGGTGCTTGCCACAATGCCCAGCTATTTCTTTTTTGTTTGATTTTGGTTGTGGTTGTAATTGTTTGGTAGGCTTGGGCTGGGTTTGAACCCACCAGCTCTGGTGTATGTGGCTGTTGCCCTAGCTGCTGAGCTACAGGTGCTGAGCCTGGTCTGGAACTCTTGACCTCAAGTGATCAATCTAAAAAAACAACAAACCAATGAAATTATTTTGGTTAATCTACATTATCTGTATATATAACTGGAGGTTATCAAAATAAATCCATGTTGTTTCATATTTTTCCTACTAATTTTTTCCACAAACATATCTATTATTAAAGAGTCCATTAACTAGGAGGAACCTTAAATAATTTGTTATAACTTTCCAAAAGAAACTAGGAGAAACATATTAACCAAAATGAGCCTTTGTAAAAAGTGCTCACCTGAAAGCTGATCTAAGAACAGATTTTATCTGTTAATGCCAGTGTCTTTATGAGTACCTTCCATAGTATACACCAAACACACAAAGAGCTATTAATTTTTTTTTTTTTTCTAGAGACAGAGTCTTAAATTTGTCTCTCTGGGTAGAGTGCTGTGACGTCATAGCTCACAGCAACCTCCAAATCCTGGGCTTAGGCAATTCTCTTGCTTCAGCCTCCTGAGTAGCTGGGACTACAGGCACCCACCACAACACCCAGCTTTTTTTTTGTTGTTGTTGCAAGGGCCAGGTTCGAACCCACCACCTTTGGTATATGGGACCGGTGCCCTACCCACTGAGCCACAGGCACCTCCCAGAGCTATTAATATGTATAAGTGAAGGAAATATAGAGACTTGAGTCCTCAAAAAAAAAAAAGTTCTTTTTTTTTCTGATCTGAAAGATGTAACTAGGTTAAAGATGCTATAATTTTTCCATTTAAATTTTAAATTTTAAATTTCCATTGAATTTTATTTTTATTTATTTATTTTTTTAGAGACAGAGCCTCACTTTGTCGTCCTTTATATAGAGTGCTGTGGCGTTACAGCTCACAGCAACCTCCAGCTCTTGGGCTTAGGCGATTCCCTTGTCTCAGCCTCCCAAGTAGCTGAGACCACAGGTGCCTACTACAACGCCAGGTTATTTTTTTATTGCAGTTTGGCTGGGCCAGGTTTGAACCCACCACCCTCGGTATATGGGGCTGGTGTCCCACTCACTGAGCTACAGGTGCCACCCTCCATTGAATTTTAAGAGTAAGTAGTCTTTGCATTAATGACAAACTTTACCTTTAACCATCTGATTTTCTTTTCTTTTCTTTTTTTTTTGAGACAGAGCTTCAAACTGTCACCCTGGATAGAGTGCTGTTGCGTCACAGCTCATAGCAACCCCCAATTCCTGGGCTCAAGCGAGTCTCTTGCCTCTGCCTCCCAAGTAGCTGGGACTATAGGCGCCCGCCACAACGCCTGGCCATTTTTTGGTTGCAGCCGTCATT
>CAUYON010105866.1:0-10265 GCA_963573935.1 Arctocebus calabarensis | reverse complement strand
ATCACAGCTCACAGCAACCTCCAATTCCTGGGCTCAAGCGAGTCTCTTGCCTCTGCCTCCCAAGTAGCTGGGACTACAGGTGCCCGCCACAACGCCCGGCCATTTTTTGGTTGCAGCCGTCATTGTTGTTTGGCGGGCCCAGGCTGGATTCGAACCCGCCAGCTCATTAGCCCATTGAGCCACAGGCGTTGAGCCTATTAGGAATTTCTTGATGGTAACAGCAGAACCAATCATTGAGTCTGAGCATTGTGTCCTGTGGAGATGCACAGTTTGCATGCCCGTGAAGCTGGCCTTGTCTTCAACATGCTGACATACTTAAAAGTTAGAAAAGTAACTCAACGTGATGAGAAACCATTTGGTTTGCTGACATTGAATATTTGGCACCATTAAGGCTGAATGGTTCCTGGAACAGTTCTTTGGCCAACTTTTTGCATTGGTTCATATTGATTTAGCTCTGTATTTCCTTACCTAACTGCCTCTATGGCCTAGAGCTTTATCTTTAAAATAAGACCTATGCTTGTTTGCTAAATAATAATTACCGTGAAATTGATAGCCACTCTTAGTTTTTAATGTCAGGATCAAAAATGATTTTATTTGCATAATAAAAGGTCTTTTGTTTTCTCAAATGTATTGAAGCTTGTGAAAAGCTCATCTAGGCACTCGAAAAGAAAGCATCGGGAAGAAATTCATGAAGATGTTTATGTCCAAGGAAAGCCAAGGAAGTTCTTTTAACTTGTATACATTTTCCTTTGTGCTAATGATGATAAGTTAAAATGATACTAAGATCCCTTTCTCTGGTCTTCTGCATGGCTGTGAATTCTATATTTAGTTTGGTTTTACAAATAAAACTTCTGCTCTTATAAAAAAAATCACAGATTAAGAACTTGGTAGGTGTCTCTACTTGGTTGTTGGTACCTTCTTCCCCTATTCCTATCAGAAAGGTAGCTGGGTCTCTGGGCAGAAGAGTCTAGCATGCCCTGCTGCTTGCTTAGATACAGGATGATGAAGATTATCACCCTTTTATTTTTACCTTTCTGTAGTATGTGACTTCTCAATCTTCAATCCAGCAAGATTAAGATCTTAAAAAGGCAAATTCGGCTCGGCACCTGTGGCTTAACGGGCTAAGGCGCCAGCCATGTACACCTGAGCTGGCGGGTTTGAATTCAGCCTGGGCCCGCCAAACAACAATGACGGCTGCAACCAAAAAATGGCCTGGCGTTGTGTGAGCGCCTGTAGTCCCAGCTACTTGGGAGGCGGAGGCAGGAGACTCACTTAAGCCCAAGATTAGAGGTTGCTGTGAGCTGTGATGCCACAGCACTCTATTCAGGGTGACAGCTTGAGACTCTGTCTCCAAAAAAAAAAAAAAAGGCAAATTTAAGTTTTACTCAGAAGATGCCAATTATATTAAGCACTCAATTAAAGTAGCACACAATTTTTTTTAATTCTAAACTTTTTTGTTTTTAAACAATTTCAGACTTACAGAACAGTGGCTAAAATAGAACAAACATAGCCATCGGCCAATTTCTTCAAATGGTAGTATCTTATATAAACCATGGTACAATGATTAAACGTGGGAAATTAGCATTCTTATTATTTTATAACTAATTTATAGATCTTGTTCGAATTTGCCAATTGAGCCACTGATTTACAAATGTCCATTAGGGCCAGGTGAGGTGATACACACCTGTAATCCTAGCACTCTGGGAGGCCAAGGCCAGTGGATTGATTGAGGTCAGGAGATTCAGACCAGCCTGAGCAAGAGAGAGCCCCCATCTCTAAAAATAACTGGGTATTGTGGTGGGTGCCTGTAATCCCAGCTTCTCAGGAAGCTGAGAGGATCTCTTGAGCCCAAAAGTTTGAGGTTGCTGTGAACTATGGTGCCATGGCACTCTACCTACGGTGGCAGAGTAAGACTCGGTCTCAAAACAAAACAAAACAAAAAGAACTTTTTTCCTACAATGTGCTGATTATTTAAATTGTCTGTAGTCTTAGAGCAAACACTAAGACACTTTGATGCTGCTGAAAATCTGAAGCTGTTACTTTAAAGCAATCTCTAAAGTTAACCAGTTTCAGTGCTTAACTGGGTAATTTATTTCCTCTTAATTTTGGAAAGATAAATTGGTAAGTGTATGGAGTGCATATTTGTGGCTCCCAAAATTTTTATGTTGAAATCCTAACCACTAATTTGATGATAATAGAAGCTGGGGCATTTAGGAGATAATTAGGTCATGAGGGTGGAGCCCACATGAATGGGATTAGTGCCCTTAAAAGAAGACATATGAGAGACCTTGCTTCTTTTATCTCCCTTTCATGTGAGACTTAACAGAAAAATATCCATCTACAAACTAGGAGTGGGCTCTCACCAGACACTAGATCTAATGGGGCTCTGATCTTGGACCTCTCATCTCCAGAATGTAAGAAATATATGTTGTTTAAGCCACCCAGTTATGTTGTGTTATAGCATCCTGAGATGACTAAAACAGGGAGTTTCAATAACAATGAAACAAGAGACCTGCCTGAGCAAGAGGGAGACCCTGTCTCTACTAAAAATAGAAAAACTATCTGGGCATTTTGGTAGGTGCCTATCTTCCCAGCTGCTCGGAGGCAAGAGTATGGCTTGAGCCCAGGAGTTTGCAGTGAGCTAAGATGATGCCATGGCATTCTACCCAGGGTAACAGAATGAGAATCTATCTCAAAAAACAAACAAACAAAAAAATGAAACAAATCTCTAGATTGAAAAAAATTAAACATTTTATCCATTGATAAGCCTTTTCAATTCTTTGATTATGTCTTTCTATGGTTTGAACTTGTCCTCCAAATTTCATGTGTTGGAAACTTAAACCCTAAATTCATATGTTGAATGGAGGTGGGGCCCATGGGAGGTGATCAGAAGTAGATAAGCTTATTTGGGGGCCACCTTGATGATACTGGTGGTTTTGTAAGAAGCAGAAGAGAGACCTGAGCTGACATGCTTGCTCTGTCCTGCCATGTGATGCCTCCTGCTGTGTCACGATGCATTAGGAAGGCCCTCACCAGATGCTGGTACCATGCTTGAACAGAGCCTCAAGTCAAAACAACTCCAATGTCCCACTCTGTCCATTTCACTGCAATCTATTCCCGAGTCCATTGCCCTCAAGGTCATTTGTCAGCACCAGAAGGAAGGGGACCACAGAGTATTAGCAACCAGGACTTTGGAATGATTAAGTGTTGAGGGAGGGAGCTTACCAGGCTAAACTTCTTCGTGGTCTTCCTTTCCAATCATGAGAAATATCAAAATTGTCCCTTACTCACATTCAGTGAAGGTTACCTTGACCCTGAGGCTCCCCCAGCATAAAGATCTGAAAGCTGTCTGGAACTTGACCAACACAGTCAAAACCAGCAGTCTGCCTCCATTAGAATGAATTAAATTGTTGAGCACAAAGACTATTTACATTTAGGATCTGCCATTCACCCACTAGTTTTGTGGCTTTGGACAACCTATTGGCACTTACTTATCTGTGAATTGTAGCCGGTAGCAACACCTACCTCATGATATTCTGAAGATTAAATGAGTAATGCATGTAAGGCTTGTAGGAAAGTGTCGCAGAGAGCTAAAAGCCCTGTATTTGCAAATTTTTGAAGAGATCAAATCCCTTTTTAAATCACACTGCTCAGAGGAGAATATGATTTCTATTCTCACTGGAAATTTAAAAATTCTTTTTATATCACCAGCTTCTACCTAGCATTGTCCTGGAGACATACCAGGGATTTCATTTAGTAAAGGCTTGTAGAAACCAACCAATTATATAATTATCAACAGTGCAGCAGATGACTATTATTATATGTAACCATTAAGACTAAGAATGATGGGGCCAGGCACAGTGGTTCACGCCACTAGCACTCTGGGAGGCGAAGGTGGTGGATTGCTTGAGCTCAGGAGTTTGAGACCAGCCTGACCAAGAGCGGGACCCCGTCTCTAAAAACTAATTAGGCATTGCGGCAGGTGCTTGTAGTCCCAGCTACTGGGGAGGGGAGGCTGAGGCAAGAGAATCCCTTAAGCCCAAGAGTTTGAGGTTCCTGTGAGGTATGATGCCATAGCACTCAACCCCAGGGCGACAAAGTGAGACTCCATCTCAAAAAAAAAAAAAAAAAAAAAAGACTGAAAATGATTTAGACACTATGAGTTTTATTTTAACTTTTATGTTTGAGACAGTCCCATGCCGTTGCCCATTGCTTGAGGGCATCATCATAGCTCACAGCAACCTCAAACTACTGGGCTCAAACGATCCTCCTTCCTTGGCCTCCCCGAGTAGTTGGGATTATAGGTTTGTGCCACCTCTGGTTAAAATGGTAAACTTTATGTCATAGTGACTGAAAAATAGGCTGTGTTCTAGGCCTGATTGGAGTGTGGGTAGAGGCTTGGTAGGGGAAAGCTGAAAACAGTAAGAGTACTATGGAGAGGACAACTAAACAGACCAAAATTACCAGACAAGGTATGAACTAAGGAGTAAAGAGCCATCAGAAGGGAAGAGGTATCGAGAAAGAGAAAGGAAAAAAGAATGCTGGCCATTGGAATTAGATACAGGAGCAGGCAATTTGGTTTTCAGCTGTTGTTTGGGAATATTTAAGTCTTAATTTACACAAATTAGCCTCACATTTAAGAGTAACAAAATCTCTATTGAGATAATAGATCGTTATTGGAATCCAATAGGCAAATGATTTTGCTTTTCACAGTGTTTTGATGTGAATTTATGAATATTTTCTAACTGTATGCTAGATTTGTAAAGCTGGTTTGAATGGGAAATGATTGCAACTCAGGCAAGTCAGAATATACTTCAGTGCAATTTAACTGTGATTACTGTTACTACAAAAGATTCTCATCCAGTACACGCCACTTAACTTTTCTACAATTCCGTCCTTGCTGCAAGCAGCTGACAGGCAGATTTGATCAGATGTAAGATACCCAATCTGATAAAGAGGGTTTTCAACAGAACACCTGGCATATGTGAAGAAGTGGATTTAAAAAGGTCATGTGTTACTCACAGCCTTTAGATATGAGAGGAAGGCAGAATTTGAAAGCGCGAGAGCACCCATAGAACAGAGATCGGCACTCTCTCCCCTGGTTTCTCATGTAACTTGTGAAGAGCTAAGTACAAAGGTAAATGTCAGGTTTGTTATAATTATTGTACATTCAGAACAGCCCAGTTCACAGGATGCTAAACTAAATTCAAAGTTAATATCATAAAAAACAATGCCTGTCAAGCATATGAATAACCGAGGGCTCTTAAAAATGCAGTCTGACTCTGTAAATTTGGGGTGGGTCCCGGGAGTTTGCACGTCCAACATGCTTTCATGTGATGGCCACGCTGTGGGGACATAGGGAAACCCTGGGGAGGGTCTCTGGGGTAACCTTAACATTGGGCGTTAGTCTCTTCCTTGGAAATACTATTATATACATCATTTAAGATTTATATTTGAGAGCAATGCATAACTCTGGAGGAGACTGGCAGTACCCATGTCACTCAGTCCAAGGCAAGTGGGGACCTTGCCCCCCAGTCCTGCACCTCACTTTGTTCTTTGCAGTGCCTTCTTTGAAATTTTCTAAATTTTCTAAGTGTCCTTTTTGTACTTTGTTTCTCCCATTTGGGATACTTGCTTGCTCTCTCTCTTTCTCTCTCCACTTGCATATAAGGCTGACCAGATGTCCTAGGGAGCTCTGGGACTTAGTCTATGAGGTCATCCTGTGGCCTTGTCTCCAGGTTCTATTTTCAGTAGGGTGGCTTGGGGAGCAGAATGCTCCCGCTGTTTGGCAAAGTATTTCTTTTGCAGGATGGCATGAAATTTGGCTGTGAGGCTGATGCTGATTTTGGATCATGCTCACATTGGATACAGTGTTAATTTAGGGCTCTCGGCTGTGTAAGGTCCACTGCCCAAGCCACATGTGCAGGCCCATGTATCCACTCTTACAGTGTTGTGACCACGGTGCCACCTCTGATATATAACATTCTAGGGCTGTAGGGGTGGCAGCTTCTGTCCTTATTCCCCTCCCCCTTGCCACTGGCATTTATGGCTGCCACTTCGTCCCTTCTACAAGTTCTATGTCATAGGTTAGGCAGTCCCTCAGCAGGGGCTGTGCCTATCTCTTCTGAAGGATTTTAAGACCACTGCTTCCCCCACCCGTGTGACTGATGTCATGATGCTATGTTCTCCCTGTTGTGTTAAGCTCCCCTGGGTGAGGAACAGACAGACACTCCTTCTGAAAATGGGACTTCTCATTTTGTTCCATTTGGGAGGCAGGGTGCTGTCAACATGAAAGAGAACAATTCTAGGAATGTAACGATTATGGCCTAAAAGTTCAAACAAGACAGTGTTGAAAGGTGTGTTATTCTATGTTGTACTATAACATTCTAAATGAAAAACTGAACATGACAAGTAAACAAATTATCATTCAGGTTATCCTGGATGTATACCCTAGGGAAAACTTGAATTTGTGGTTAGCATCCAAGAAGTACCAGTAACAGTAACAGTACCAGTAACAGTCTTTGAGTGACCAGCACAATGGATAAGGCAGTGTCAGAAGAAATGTCATAACCAACATTAAATAAATGGTAGTAGTGTATTATGTAAAATTAAAGATTTATATTATTTCAGTGAAAATATGAAATGGCCCATTTGATACTAAAGAAAGCAAAGAAAGGACCTGCACCCAACAAAAAGAGCTGGTACCAGCATATCGAGAAGAATTTTTGATTTGCTGGTTTATTGAAAAATAAAACCTCAATCAGGAAATCACTACACCACACACACCTATGAATTTTAATATATAATTTTAATAAAATTGTATCTTAATAGGTACCCTGCAAAAAATATTTGCCTCAGAATCAGCACACCCTAGCAGTAGCCCTGAACTGGTATTTCAGTGGGAGAGAGGACCCGTAAGGAGCATGACGAGGTGGAGATTGTCATAGTAAAATATTTAGAAACTCAATTGGAACTTATAAGGAAGAGGTCTGTACTTCAAACATGCAAGAAAAGTGAGCACAGGGAGCCCAATATTGTGCTTTTGCTTTCTCTGAGCCTCATTCATAAAGGATTAAAACCAGAATGGAATTCAAATGGGAAGTTTTTGTCTTTGCATTTAATATAACCAACATTTATTTTGAGATGTTTTTGTTGTTGTTCTTAATATGTATATAATAGAAAGTATAGAGGTTCCACTTTTGGTAGACACAAGAGTTAAACAAAGGACAGAATTAGGTAATAAGGTCTAGAATATGGTTGCAGTGTTTTGAAGTGAAGAAAAAGGAAGAAGCTAAAGTCTTCCAAATACTGAGGATTATAGATTGCAGTTCCCAGTGCCTGGGTTGCAGGTCAATACCAGTCCCTGGTCTGTTAGGAACCAGGCCACACAGCAGGTGAGCAGCAGTTGATCCAGCAAAGCTTCATCTGTATTTACAGCCGCTCCCTATTGCTCAGTCACTGCCTGAGCTCCACCTCCTGTTGATTAGCAGGGGCATTAGATTCTCAGGGAGAGAGAACCCTACTGTGCCTGGGAGGGATCTAGGTTGCATACTCCCTATGAGAATTGAACGCCTGGTGGTCTGAGGTGGAGATGTAATGCACGTGAATCATACTGAAGCCATCCCCTCCCCACCAGGTTCCTGGAAAAACTGTCTTCCATAAAACCAAAAAGTTTGAGGACCTTTGTGATAAAGTAACTTATCAGTTCTTTGGAGCCCAGCTGCCCACTTAAGCTTGATCTCTAACTATGAACTCTTCGTGTTTTTTGACGTTCTGCAGCTGGCCTACAGATTGGAAGACCACTTTAGAACAGTCTCAAATCTTCCCTGCGTAAATTAGTTCTCTTTGTATTTACTCTTCAGAAAGGTAATTCTTGTCTGCCTTGAAATGGAACGGAACAAAATAATATATCTTAAAGAGAAATGACCTTTAAGTGTGTTTATGTAAGCACAGATGTTTTTAAGAGACATAGGATGAAAAATTGATCTATTAAAAACTACATTAATATTCCTGCAACACAGAAAGAAAGACAGGTAATTAGTCTTGTTCATTTGACTGCTGATAGTGCCAAACCAATGTTTTTAATATCAACATGACTGGAAAATGTGAAATAGAGCTTTGAAGAATTGACTCGAAACTGAGATTCACATCATTAACTTGCATGTGTCTCTGGCTGAACTCCATTATTCACTTCATTTTGATTTTGTGGCCAACAACTGCTTCAAACTGGATATTCTGTAGACGATGTATAGCTGCCAAAGCACGTTCAGGAAGAAACCTGTTTGGAAAAAAAGAGTTGAAATAGCTTTAGTTTAAAATCTTTGATGCCAGAGTCCTTTTTGGGGTTAGTTAGAATTCCCCCAGTGTTACCTGACTTGTATTTAATTTTCCTCTGTTCTCTCTTTGCAACTACCCATCTTTTCTTTTGTGTGTGTCTTTTAAATACTCATAGTTCAAAATGTATACTAATATAAAGAAAACAATGATATATACTATTCTTCTCATCCTCTCATCTTATATGAGATTTTATAAGAATTTGGAGCTGAAGCTGTGACATCATTGCTGAAACTGTCAATTAATCCTGGCACTAAAATCTCCACCACCAGAAACCCCAGACACCACCAGAATCCATTTCATCCTTGCCTCCATCTCTCCTTAATGATTAACTGAATACATACTACACATTCTATAAAAATGTAAATTAAAGCACTTTAAAAATAGCTATTGATTTTGAGGAACTTATTGTTTAGCCAAGAGGCTAAGATGGCTATCTTAAAACAATTATTGAAAAATATCAGCTGTCTGTAATTAAGGACTGCAATTATAAGGATGATTAACATGAGCTGGAAAGGTGAAGAAAAGTTTCAAAAGGACAACTAGATGCTCAAGGATTTCTTTCAATTATAGCAGCCCCAAGATGAAGTGGAGATGGTCGAGGTGGTAGAGAACATATTCAAAGAACAAAAAACCATCAACCTAGAATTGATTTGAAAATGGCTTTCAAAAACTAAGGCAAAATAAATAATTTTTGAGATATTCAAAAGATTAAAGAAATGATAACAGCAGAGCTGCCCTTGGAAAATGTTAAAGGAGGCTCAACCGTGGGGCAGCGGGTCAAGAGCAGAGGAAGAGGTAACATCAAGATTCCCAAGAGTGAGGAGACTGTACTCCAAAATGATCCCAATGAAACACAATGTGGAGCCCATAATTCTGAAACATCAGAGAGTAACCAAGAAGAGGAAAACTTCTGTTTAAGTGCCTGTTCTCCTCATTTAATAGAAACAATTAACGAAGTTTCCAGGATGAGCATTGCTCATGAAATCATGATAAACCAAGATTTCTACATGGAAGAGAATGTTTTATCTCCAAACAGAATGGAAGACAAATTCATGAAGACATTGTACAATGTTTTTTGGGACCATCTAAGAGAATAACTCTTCAGTAATCCTCCCGAATTCACTTGTGCTCTTGAGCTTATGACAGAAGTTAAGGAGATTTTGCTATCACTGCTATTACCACGCCACATCTGCCTAAAAAATGAGATTAAAGAAGCTCTGGACATGGATCTCCTCATGCAAGAAGCAGAACATGGAGCCCTAGATGTCTCTCTTCTCTCTAACTACATTCTTGGTTTGATGACCCTGCTATGTGCACCAGTTCGAGATGAAGCAGTAAAGAAACTACAGAGCATAACAGATCCAGTACAGTTACTGAGGGGCATCTTCCATGTTTTGGGCCTAATGAAAATGGATCTGGTGAACTATACCATCCAGAGCCTTTGACCCTACCTGCAAGAATATTCCATCCTGTATGAAAGAGCTAAATTCCAGGAACTCCTTGACAAACAACCCAATCTCCTTGATTATACCAAGAAATGGCTAACCAAAGCAGCCACAGACCTCATTACACCATGTCTGAATTCTCCTGACATGCCCAGCTCCTCTGGCATGGCCTGTTCATCTCCAAACGAGGCAGCTAAGAATTCAGAGCCTCCCAATCCCATAATGGTGCTATACCAGAGCTACCTGAATCTCCTCCTCTGGCATCCTGAAAATGAAGAATTCCCTGAGACTCTGCTGATGGACAGAATCTGGGTCCAGGAAATGGGGTCCCATTTACGCCACTTGACTATACTGGCCTCAGTCTTACTAGTGGCTAGAAGTTTCTCTGGTAAAATTTTATTCAACTCACCTGGATTTGTGGATAAACTGAAATGCATAACCAAGGCCCTGGCTGAGGAATTGAGCTCCAAGCCTGAAGAAGCT